>LYUA01000595.1:326683-339657 GCA_002093875.1 Calopteryx splendens | reverse complement strand
GTTGTCCTACCCCGTCGCCCCAAATTCCGTTCTCTGCTGCGCCCTGGCCACGTACCCACCCACCCGCTCTTTGCCCTGTGTGCTGTGACGATGCATCTGTGACCTGTGCGATATGACGATGTATCGAAAATTATTTGGTACCTCTTCACGTCGACCATTTTTTTATAGATGACTTTAATTAACCTCTGCGTCGATGACCAATCTTCTTTATGACGTAATGGATAAAATTGTCGATGTGAAGGCATTTACGATGTTAACAATGGATAATAATGATGATGGATTTTCGACATTAATCGATGTATAGAAATTGTTAAAGTTTTACGATACACGTGGTTTTTCTAGTCATAACATCTTTTGCCAATATTGCAGGATATAACCATTTATTATCGCAGCGTTTGTGTATCGTAGCCTCCTCGATATTTCTATTTGTCGGTGCTTGAACAGAGTCGGTAGGAATGACACAGACTTAAGAATTAGTACAGCCATTGACATTGAAATTGGTAGTGAATCTCGCGTTTGACCAAAAATTTTTATTTGGTAGTTTCTGGCCGTTTATGTATCCTGTTTGTCATTTGTGTAATTTTTTTGGCAGATTCTATGCATTACCTATTAAAATTGTTAATGACTGAAGGACCTTTAAGGTCGTTATTGAAATATTTGAGTTTTGCAGTAATTTTCGTAATTGTCTCTTTTATACCGTTTTTATGTTATTATTTAATTGACTGGGACGGATTATTTTATTTTATTACGGGGCGCGTCCTTCTAACCAAATTAAAGGCCCCATTACACGACTTGTCTTCGCATTCTCATGCTTTTCAGGTGACAAAAAAGGCGTTCGCGACTTTGGTTATTTTTTAGTGATCAGGGAGGTACTGTTAGCTTATTTTTACAGAGGGAATCTTGACTGTTTATTTTTTTACACTTGGTAATCATGCCTCGGAAGCAATAGTCGTTGAATATATTAAGCTAAAATACTTCAATTGTGCAGACACAGTTCAGATGAAGAAGTATATGACAGGTATAATTCACTTCTTTTCAATTGTTTATTTAGAAGACACACTTGTCTCGGAGAAGTAATATGTCCTGATCTAGTCCAGTTTTCAGTCTATTAATGTTTTGTTGATGAAAGAAAGTATTCCTACGTTAATTTTCGGGATGTTTCATTTCATTTTGGGTCTGTGGTCATTTTTCACAATCAAAGTTGGACTGTACAAATAATTTCGTAGAAATATTATGCCCTGTGTAGTCAATATGATTGTTGATACAGTTTTAATTTTGGCATTGGATGACTACCCTTGAGTCAGTATGACAATAGAAATTTGATTTCATTCTTTAGTGCTTCGTGACACTTTCGTGTTCTAGTGGGAAGGCGATTGTAGTTTTTGGCCGAACGTGCCAGTTGTGCGTAGGTCCGGACCTACTTCTTCTTTTGTTCTTTTCTTTCGAGGCCATCGCCTCGAAAAAAATAATATAGATTAAAATCATGGCACCCGATTCCTTCTCCTTTTAAAGCTAGTGTGTTTTCTTTCCTTTGCACAATCGTCCCTTGCCCTCCGGTCTCTATATTTATAGGTGAGGAAACGACCAGCTGGATAGCTTTGTTTTCTTAATCTGTGTATTTCTCACTCATTGATAAGAATGTTTAACTCTGTTGCCATAGAATGGACCGCTTCAAAGCCTATAATTTATTGTTTTTATTTCTGGCTTAAAATATAGCGCTGTTTTTTAGCTGAAAATGCGTCGATAATTTTTAATTTGCCAATTTATTTCATATGTCTTGCAGTAAAAGTAATTCTATATATAGAAATTTGCGTGTTACGTGATGCTGGATTTATTTCTCAAGACGTTGCCTAATTTTCCGAACCGTTGTGTTTAGTAATCTCTTAAACGCGCTCGTGTAGCTCGAAATACAGTTGAATTTTTTTGACTCAGATGCAAAAGCCATCTCCCATTGGAGTAGAAGCTTGACGACACACTCAAGTCCAGTGCTCAATCTTAGCTTGAGCGAACGGTGTATGCGTTGGATCGGAACGATTTAGCATCATGACCCGTGCAATCATACGTAGCAGGCGCAACTTTGTGGAAAGTTGATCATGGGTAAACTTGAAAACTTTGTTCTTTCTCCCAAAGAGTTAAATTAAAAGTCTCGACCGCGATATCAAAGTTAGTGCGTAATTATCATGGAGGTCGACTGCACCAGAATGCGATTACATGATTGGATCTAGGTGTAACGACGAAAGGGAGAAGATTGAGATGGAGGAGGAAATGGAGGATTGAGGGGACTAATTAAGGGAGGCAGTAGTATTGCAGCTCTTGGAAAGGGGGGGGCTTTAGGTGACCACTGAATTTTAGGCGGAGCCGACTGTCTTGATGGGCACACCGTGGTTGACTTTTAAAAATAAAAGTTCGTGTGAAAAGCATTTTCGTTCACCATGGTGACCCGTCCCCGACCCTCATAAGCCGGGGGAGCGTCGGCGACGGAGGACCCTTGAGCCGAGTGAGTCCACAGAAGGTACCTACCTAATCCGACGTTTAAAACGGTGGCCGGCGCCGAGTTAAGGTTATAAGAACGCAATTTACGATATCTTCCGACAATACCCCAGGCGAGGAGCTTTCCATTCGTTCCCCGGACCACCCAGGTGGACGGCGGAGGGGTGAACGTTAGGTATATTACGCTCTCGTTGCGTACGAGGGGAAGTCGGTGAAAACCTATTTGCATATCATCAAAAACGGCACCGCATCTTCACGGTGGCTGTTCCGGTGCGGCGCCCTTCGCGGCCCTCATCAAAGAGCGCGTAACACAAATCGCAATTGCTTAATGACCGGGCGTGTGATGCGTTATTACGGTGCAATTACCTCCACATTTTGTTCCCCCCCCTCCCCCTCCCCCCGTTTCCTAAGCGAAGGAATTAACCGTGAACTTGTGGCGTGCCTATCTCGGGGACCCCCCCCCCGTCCCACGGGCACACAATATTCTCCTCCGCTTCCCGTTTCATCACGCCCTGCGGGGCCCTCTTAATGGGGCGGCTGGGATTTCCCCTCGGCTGCCCCCCTTTATTACCTGGAGTAGCTCGCCATTGTCAGGTGGAAGGCAGGGCGTGGAATCGGAGTGGGGGAGGAGGCCTTTCATCGCGCGATTACGGATGGATATGAGATCCGGGGCGTCTAGACCTGCGGCCCTCCCTGAATGTGTCCCCTCGGGAAGGGTCGCGCTCCACTCGGCACATCCCGTATTCTTTCCTCATGAAGCAGACTAGCTTCCCTCAATGAGTATTGTAGTCGTCCGTTGTTTGGCTCTTCGCTGCAGTCAGCTATTTGCCTAATTTTTTCTGTGTGCGCCATGTGAAATTTGCGTGGAAAAGATTTAAAAAAATGTGAGGAAATATGTGTACCGATAATTAATGTCAACCACCAGTTAATTTCGAAACACATAGTATTTTCAGTGGGTTAAGATGGGCACCAAGAGATGTCATTAGTGCGTAATAATACATATCGTGAGGGTCTTAAAGTTGTTTCATTGAAGTGAATATGCACTTTAAATTTTCCATCATTTTCCGTCAAAAGAGTTTTCATATATCTCAATCTAACTTCATGTTTTAAAACCTGTGGCTCGTTGAGACAGTTCTCAGTGCATTATACAAATATTTTGATTTCAGTGTTTATGTAGAGCCAATTTCATTAATAGTAATTTGAAACTGTGTATAAAAAATTTGACTCTTTTTCACGTAGATATTACTTAAGGTGGACTATAATTAACTTGTGGTCACTATGCAGCACAACCTATTACTTACAGTTAGTGCTTAAATGTTTTCAGGGTCCAAGCAGATTAAAATAAGTTAACGGCATGGGCGGATGATACATTAGTAGTTCCACGTCCGCAATGGGTGTAGCGATTCACCCACGAGTGATGTTAAGTATCTATAATGTCTTTCGAATTAGGTCAGGTAACTAAAGTCAATGACTTTGACGTGAATTTATTCAACTGTACGTGACGTGAGGCTTCAACTGAAGTGCCTCAAGAGCTGACCATTTAAGGTCCATTACATGGAGCAGCGTCATCGACTTCCGCGGCCTTTGCCACCAATAAATTCCCAAATTGGCCATTATCTCCCATCCGCAATTCCCCAGGGTCGGAAAAATTACACCCAGTCCGTTCGCAGATGGCTGTTGTGGGAATCCTGTGTGCAGGGAGTTGGCATTTTGGCGATAAATTACCGAATGAATAAGCCCCGATCGGCGATTGAAGAGAGTCTCGCCAGCTCCGGCTCCTGTGCCCAGAGCCTTAGGATCTCCTTCTCTCTCCTGCACGAGTAATTCGCGGACGAATGCCCCAAGTGCCGAAAGCAAATACTTTGAGTGAAGCAAATGGAAATTCTCGGTAAGCGTCTGTCTTTCAAGGGGCAAAACTACGTTATTTTCGTTCCTAAGGAAAAAACCCTTGATGAAATATCCTGAACAAATATCGTGAGAGTCGTTTCCGAATACGCGAACCAACTCTAAACTTTCTTATTAATATATATATATAAGTGAAGCCGGAAAAGTGCTCTGTAGTTTAGTGACCAACTGTCCTGTCAGTCTGCCGTCACATGAGAGTGATGATTCACAAAGGAAAATGCCGTAATGGAATAGTCTTATCTTTCTATAGATAGCTCAAGACAGGTAGCATGGAATACGACGCGGTTGAACCCTATGCTAATTTTATCCTGTTATAATTAACTACCGAGCTTTAAAAACTTCCGAACCTAATATTAACGTAGTCGTCGTAAATGCGGGGATTGTGGCTGAATAAATTATCATCTGTAACGTCACCGAGCCTATTGTTGGAACATATTATGATTGAAAAATTGGAGGAAGCTTGTTTTTTTTTTCTTTAGTCAAACCCCGCATCGAAGACGCCGCGTGAATTTGAGATCCATCACACTAAAACATGAATTCAACTATAAAAACAACCAGGGAGGAATCAACCGGTCCGTGAAAAATGACAGTGAAAGAAAGCAGAGGTCGACAAAATGAATGTTAAAATCTGGGGCGAAAGCCTTCGGAAAACTCGATGCTTGATGCAAGTTATTGCAAATGCATCACCGTGCGAGCCTACTAGCTGCGCAGAGTCAATGGATGTCACCGGCCGCTTTAAGGAGAGAAACCGCTGTGCTGCTGAACAACATCGAAACATTAAGACGAAGGAAACACTGCGCGGAAACGAAGTGTAAACGTTCCTCCTGCATGAATTTCCTTAAATCTCTTTCGTAACGAAACATTACCCGCAAAAAATGTTTCCATCGAATGCACTTCCGAGCGAAATCGTATGAATGGGAAAGCTTAACAATCCACAGTCGGTACCCGTTTAGAAGGAGTGGGTGGGGATATTTTGTTTGGGCCGGGCTAACACGCTCGTCGGTGGGTGGGCTCGGGTTGACGCTGTGGATGCCTTGGGAGGACCGAGTCTGGCTGGCTGATGTTCATTTATTTTCGTTGATCATACACAATGGGATGATAAGCGGGTGGGACGTACACAATCTTGGGACAAGAGAACCACGGTTAGATCTCCAGGGGGAAGTCGGTGGGACAGTGGTGACTGGAATAATACCTATGCCCTTGACGAGATAATGCGCATGTTACGATATTTTATTCGTCTCGTGGGAGTGAGAGCTCTAGCCGGAGACCTGTTTTTTTTAGGAAAGAGGACGATCATTGGTTTGGAGGCTTTTGGGATACGAGTATAGAGTGCCGTGGAGAAAATAAACTGGAAAGGGGAAGGGATGAAAAATTGATTGAGGAGATATTGATAAATTAAAGGGATGGTGAAGTCTGCGATGGAGTATGCTGAGTAAGCGGGGAAAAGGATATGAAAAGTAATCATGTGCATATGAAATGGATACGCAGCATTCTCGTCGAAAACATCAGTACAATAGTTCACATAGGTCATAGGATAGGAGAAAAATTATACTGCTTGGCGCAAATTCCTGATTTTATGTAATGAGTTTGTTTTCTTGCTTCATGCTTTTTTTGCCGTCGCCGCTAAATATTTATTTTGTTCGAATCAAGATTTCGACTTACAAGTAGATAAGACTTTGATGCTAATATTTTCATAACTGAATATTTACTAGTAGTCCATGATAATGATTGATATCTGTATGTGGTATAGCTAAAAAAAACCTTGCTGACTACATTAATAGGAGTCTCGACAATAATTAGGAGGGATGAGCAAACCGATTCACAGGCATGTAGATAAGGTAGTAGAGGTCAAAGAGGTTGAAAGCTAAATTTGGATGTTATGGTGTGTGACATTATTTATTTTTAAACATTGGCGTAAGCTAAAATTATGTACGAATTTTTATCCTAACGTGTAGTGATTTTCATACCGTCGATGGAGTTTGTTAATTATTGCAAACATTAACTTCGAACACCCTGATCTTTGGTGATGATAATGATTGATGAAATTCAAATGCCGATGTAGAATTATTTAATTTATAACGCATGAATTCGCGATGGAAACCAACTCACACCTTCCAGATTCCTTGTTACAAGGACTTTTGTTGCACCAAAATTCAACACCCAAAGAGCAATATAGCAATAATAGCAATGTCACGTACAGTTGAATTTTCAGAGAACTGGCATCCCTCAAATTTAAGTTTCACACTCCTAAGGTCTAGTATTAGATGATCCCTCCCCTCACCTATCAGACGGACGTTCGGTAATATCCACGACTGCTGAGCATTTAATATAATTTCGTTGAGCCCCTAAAATTTCGTCCCTCGTGTCGATCGCGTTTACTTAATGATATACTCTACCTAAGACGTGCTTATTTGTTACCATAGGTATTATTTTTCTTGAATGAGTCCACTATTAGGTTCATTCCTTAATTGATACGTACATGAGAGTAGATAAGCATTCCTAAGACGAGAGCTGTGATAATAATGCTTACTAGAATCTTAAAACCACCTTTCCTGAAAACGCTCTTATTTTTTGTGCGCCTTGCGGCCACATTTGTTGCCCTCTATCCTCGATATTTGCCCTCAATGTCTCTATTCGTGTTTCAATTGCATAAAATTGAAGTTGTAATCATAGTGTGTCAGATACCTAATTTTTCACACGTAAATCACCTCCTTGAGCCGTGGGTGGTCCCGCACATGCCGAGGACCCGCAAGCACGTGGACAAACACCACATCCACGGGCAGCTGCGAGGAAGTGCATTCCATTTAAGGTCGGTGGGTGGTGGGAGTGCAGATGGCTCAGGTTTTCAGAGGTCGGCGCGGGGTCAAGCCATTCACCATCGTGCCCTTTTCGATGCTGCGTCGATGGGTGGAACGGGGAGGAAGGATTTCCTTCGCTGGGAGATACATAGGTTTGTTTGGTTTCTGTGAGCGAGGGCACCACAGTCGTGTAGTGCCCTTGGAGGGCGGGTTTGGGTGGATTCGGGTGAGGGGTAGCGAAGGGTGGGTGCAGCCGTGAGGTGCGAGCGGCGTCTGCTTTCGGAGGGATTTGAAAGGAGAGCAGTCCGGTCGCTTTGTCCTGCGATTCGGAGCGTGGAAGGGGCGTGTGTGAGTGGGTAGGTGTCGAAAAATTGGGTTGCCTTTAGAGAACAATGGGATGGGTGATGGAGGCGAGCGTCGGGCATTGTTGTGGAGGAGTCCCGCTTCGTGGGCCAGGAACATCCGACCGTTCCTTTCGCTGGTTTTCGGTCTGGGCGATTAACGGGGGGTGAGGTTGGGAGTAGGGGGGTGCGTGTTTGGTCACCACTCGGTGCGTGTATGGGATGGGGCAGCGGGCGCGTCCCTTCGTCCACTCATGCGCACGCGTTCATTCTTCGAGCAAAGCCCAACGGCGCAACCTGAAGGATCCTCCTCTCAGCTCGCTCCTCGGCCACGAGAGAGCCAAAGGTTCGGGGAATGCTCAGGTTGCCGCCTCGAATTATCTAAACAATCCGTTTTTCTGAGCCACTCTTTGGTTGCCTTTGCGCGTGACGCCAATGAAGTCAACTGTAGTGACCTTTAAGTAAGAAATTATTCAGTCCGATGCCTCGCCAGCTTGAGTATTTTAAAGGAGGTAAAAAAAGCATTTGCGTTCCCACTGGAATGATGGGCCTCGACATTTTATTTTCGTTTGCCAAAGTCGTAGTTTGATTTCCACGTCGCGGAGAATTGCACTTTCTTGCTCCAGAGTTATTTTAAAGAATTGAATGAGGAAATACTCCCTTTTGTATAGAATATGTTAAAAATAGGCTCCGTAGTTTTACAGACTGCTTATTGTGTTACTAAATGCATTCAACTTGCATCAGTTCCTTCTATTCTTCCCAGACCCGGGTGAGACGTCATTGACATCACAACAGCTGCAGCGAGCAATGCGTAAACATGTTACCGAGGCAGCCTTTTCTATTAGCCTTAGTTGAGATACCCCTGCCTTTGTTGTTTGCACATACTTTTAGTACCTCTATAATTTCGGAATAGTTAACTATCCATAAAGAGATGAAAATTTAAGTACTAATGATCTACAATAAGATATTGGCTCCAATTAACCCTGAATAGTCGGGGAAATTCATTGTGATATCCGGAAGTTTTAATTTTTGGGGAATATTCTTTGGTACGAATATAAAACTAGGCTCTTTAAATATATATTAATAAAATATCAAAATAGTTGTCATAATGTAATTGAGGCATCTACTCTAAAGGGCTAGTTAGTGATGTCATTTCTTAGTCATAAAACAATTTTTAGTCATTCACGATGATTTTCTCACACTTCCTCAAGTTCCTCCTGTGTGACTTTTACGTTCGTGGTAATAGCCTTAGTAATGCACTAGCGCTAATAAAATAGCACTATGGTGTCTGCCGGATATTCCCTCGGACTAGCCCAAACTCAAATTTAACGAGGTAAATCTAAATTTTTCCCTGGGAAAACCCACGATTAGTATATTTACAATTCCAGATCGATAGCAGCGCTTAATTCGTGAAACCCAATAATGATGCATTCCCTTCTTGTCCCCCCGGCAGCAGACTCAATAATGAAACATTGACTTGAATGTGACCTCAAGGTTACCGTTTTTAACTTGGTAGATTCGTAGTACTCATAGCAGTCGTGATAAATCGTTCATTTCTCAGAAACGGAATATATCCATGAAATATATTTTCCTGAAAAGATTATACCTAAATGTTGCGAGACAAAATATTGCCCTTCAAAATGATGTAGAAATTTATTATTATATAAGATACGTTATACGTTGGTGCGCGGTGGTTGGCTTATAAACCTCGGCTTCCTTGGGTGTAAAAATTCATTTCTCGGGCTGGCTGAACTTCCAACTACTGGATTTCGTAACTAATTGTAGATACATAATATTTTTTACCTATATATTATAATAACTCATATGTTTTATGTTATGAGACGATTGAGGGTACTACCGCTTAACTGTAGTTAGATTATGCATAGGTATAAAGCAAATGAAATTATTTTATCATAATCGTCTTTTAATTATGAGACGAATTTTGAGGTAGTGTAGTTTGAAACTTAATTAATGCAATTTAGAGACAGCTCCTCAGCAGTAACTGGAATTGTGAAAAATAATTTTTTGTTATAATAGTCTTGCTCTTGAGAGGCATTTATATTATTTTTCTCCTTTTGCGTCTCATGTCCATTCGTCTTGAACGCCTTGAATTGTTCATGATAATGTTAATGTATAATTAATGCATGCACCATGTGCGTTAAGAATGAGAGGCGAGTGCCCAAATGTTAACGGCATTGTTTAAAAAAAACTTCGGTTACGTTTTTTCACGCTGAACGCTCCTTTCTCTTTGTAATCTTGTCTACTCCATCTCATTGATTGTCCAACTTCATCATATCCCTCTCAACGAGAAATGAACAAGCTTTGAAGCTCAATATCGTATTCGTATATTCCGATTCCACTCGTATATTTCCTAAAGTTTATTCTTGTCATTAACGTAGACATTATTTTCATGAGGTAATTTGTTTGAGCTTCAATGGATATTTGCATTACAAATAGGTTTGGTCAAACGGATTTTTATGATGACGGAATATTTGAAACACGAAAAAAAACCGAAAAGCTATCTCGCAACGCAGGGGGTTCATGGAATATTCTGAAAAATATTTACGCATTGCTCGCGTGACCTTATGCGGTGGGTCGCAAAAGTTTGGAGGCGGAAGGAAGTTTCCCTATCCCCCGACAATGATTCCACATCCTTTGATCGTGACTGCCAGGGTCGTAAAAGTCACTGCGTCGCAATGTAATTCATGGCGTAATAAAAGATCAGAACGGCCGGTGTATGAATCGTGCGTGCATTTTGATGCTTCCATGCCAGTTGGGGTGATCAGCGAGACTGCACTCTCCGTTTATCCTTCCAGTGTCCGGTGAGGACCTGCTTGTTTATGTATGCACAAACCTCCTAGGCATTGCATCCCCTCAGCAGCTTAGTGATTTAGAACGTTGAATATTTCCATTTTTTTTCGTTCGGAGTAGTAGCTTTAAAATCCTGTTTTTCCAATAAAAATTATTTTAAGCCTGTCCTTGTGGTTCAGCAGCAATATAAAAATCCGAAGAGCCCGAGTTAATAAAAACGAAGGACCGGCGTGACAGAGGGTCGGGACAGAGACTCTCGTCAACTTACCAAAACCGGTAAGTTGACGGGAGTCCTTCCCTGCCGTGGCACTTTCTAAGAGACGATGAAGTTTTCTTTCTGCGAGCACCTCAATAGTTTCGAATTCAAATAATTATGGATTTTGATAAAAATGAAAACCGTGTGATTCCGTTTGTGGATATTACTCCTTAGAAACATTGTGAAAGTTACGTTTGTAAGGGATTATGTTCCGAAATACATATTGAGAAATATTTTGGGATAAAATAAATGTCAAGTGTGTGGTTTAACCTTCTAGATATTCTTCAGCCGTAGATCTACAATGCGAAAATTACTGAATCCCTTAATTAGGCACTTACCTCCTTAGAAAACACAAATTACTTCTTCTGAGAGTATTATGTAGTAAATCCTTCATTTTTTTTGTGTAAAATTGCCTATTTGTCTAAGATGCGAGTGTCTACCAGCTCTAGAAATGTAGCACGAGGGGAGGTAATGTGTTTATTTGATCATAACAGTAGCTACATTGTACATTGCTGCATGTACATCGAGCTCTAGCTGCATAAATAGCTGTAACTACATCTTTCTGCGCAGAATTTATAGAGCCATCACAATGCTGTGGTGCTAATCCCTTCCTTCGGAAAAGACCCGCAGAGTTCAGGGTCGCATCTAGTATCGAATTAAAATTATTGTTGTAAGGGAGAACGCTGATAAATCGGGGATCAGCTAGGAAAAGAATTTGGTTTTGGTTAGAGTATTTACTATTTCGGTTCAGGGTCTTTGCTATTCGGAAACAACTGTGACGTCCACGGAACATGCAATTGTTTTCGGGGAGAGTTGAAACCAAAACATGGCAGACTACTTGTTATTCAAAATTTTTTTAAATGTTTTTAATCCGATTGAAAGTTTGTATAGAGGCTTTTGTCTCGGTATTAAATAAACACTGCCCGGCAGAGTGGAGGTATAAGAGATACCTAATCGACTTCAAGATTTCCTCAAGGTGGCCATATTACCAGACCTTAGGATCAGTATTCAACCTGCAGCACGTAAAATTATAGTCTTTTATGACGCACGTGTTTATCAATAGTATTATCTAAGACTTCCGTGAAAGAGTACTGACTGTGCTACATGCTGCAGGTTAAGAGTACGTCAGTACCTAGTAGGGTTTGTTATCAGCTGCTGGAGTTGTAAGCTGTGAACTGGCAACATTCGGTTTCGGCTGCGTCAACGTAGCCGCATTGGATACAATCAATGCCTTCCCTACGTGTCTTTGTTTAAGAAGGGAAGGGTGCCGCGATCAAATATTTACACCATTGCCTCGGGAATCCCGCGTGCCAAAAGCTTGACGTCACTGAAGTTCGCGGCGAGGGAAGGCAATGCAGAGGAATCCCTCCGTTCGATGGAATCGCAAATTTTGGCCCCCCCTGATGACGTTGGGCCTTCGGGTGAGAGAGAGGTTCATCGCCTCTTGAATAATTCCTCGAGTGACTTCTCTCACTCGTGTCTCCCCCCCCTCCCCCCTCACTCTCCCCTTTGTCCCCCATTCCGCGACCTGCAGGGGAGTGCGAAGGACGACGCGTTGTGCATCGGGACTGGGGGAGGGGGTGGGGGGGAGCGCGGAGACACGCACACGAGTCGCGCGTGGGACGCGGAGGTGGAGGCGGTCGGTGGCGGTGGGCGTCTTCGCTCTTGAGCCGCCCTTTAAAATATTGCCTTTTTCAAATCCTCCCCTCCCTCCCTCCCTCCCGCTCTCCCTCCCCCTTCTCTCGTTCGATTCTTTCTCGATCTCCGCCGAAGGAGCCTGGCAAATGGCCCCGTCGGCAAAGCGTGTCATCAATCCTCTTTCGTCATATGCTTAACGGTGGGCTGCTCTTCGGCGGATGTTCAAAGCGCGCTCCAAGATAATGTTTGGGGCGGCGGTGATTGATTTCATGCTCTCCCCGTGGAAGCAATCAATTCGACGCTTTTTTTGTGCTGTTTGTTTGTTGAAGCATTTTGTTTTGCCGTTTATTGTTTCCTTTCCTTTCTTCCTGGCAGACCCCTACAATTCTCATAATCACACAATCCGTGCGTTAAATATAAAAACCTGGGTGTGACCGTTCGCGCTTTCGTACCGCATGGGTACGTTCCGGAGCGTTACGTCTGCGACGTCAATCAGATCAGCCTCGTGATCTTTTTATCCGATTCCGGAATGTGAAATTAACGGAGATTTTGAAGAAAAGATTTTGGAGGATGAAGTTTTATGTGTAAAATGTAACGATTATTTGCTAACGGCGGTCTATCGGTTAAGTTAGGTCTCAGAGACCAAGCAGTGCTGTCGCTTTAGGCCACACCCAACACAGCTCTAAATCACAGTAATCAACCCGAAGGACGGTTTGGTAGGTGAGGATAGAGCTC
>LYUA01000595.1:248861-264396 GCA_002093875.1 Calopteryx splendens | reverse complement strand
GACCCTCCTGCCTGCCGCAATCGGTTCCACCCCCTCCTCCCGCTCCACTCTTACCCATAAGGCTCTCGCATGGAATGCGTTTCACAGGTGTCCGTTGACTCCTGAATTTATGTGATAGAATTTGCGTGCTTGCTTTTCGGTTTCATCCGTTGAGCGTGGCGTAAAAATCGAGGGAAAGCTTGGAGGTAGTTTTCCACCGTCTTTCGCTCGCAGCAGAATTAACCGTATCCAACGAGGTGTGGTAAATCAATAATCCCATATTTAAAATTTAGATTGTTGTGCTAGTCACTAGAAAAGTTTATTAGTTGAGACTGCAAGTATTTCGTTTTGAAGTTTGGTATTACAACTATTTTTAGTGTATGCACTTAAAAATGTCGCAGTGGCGTTGAAATGTGTTGTGTTAGGAAATTGAGTTCGTCGCGGTTCGAAGTTACTCAATGTTTTAATAAAAGCACGAAATATGTTTATTTACATATCCACTCACATTTGACACTCGGGGCTTCTCCTTGAAGAATAAATAATCATTTGAGTAGTTTTAGACACTCCTGATTCAATTTTTTCGCGCATCATAGGTTGAAATCGTGTCAACCCAAATTTTTGTTGAGATCAAGAACTCAAAACCGTAAATTGACAACTTCATTCCTAACGAGTTCATTTCGGCCAATCGTTTGGTTCACCCAAAGATTGAGTAGTAAATATTACAGCTGATATGTACATGCTGTACTGTGCTGATGTAGAAAATGGCCAAGAATTTTATATACACACTTGGTGGTTGGCTCCATAAGTGGTGACTCAGTTTTATACTAATGCGATATTACCTAGAATGCCAGTTTTCCCCCATTTTCACGGACGATTTAAGGCTACAAAGACTCTAAAGTACCGTTCTTAACGTTAGATACAAACTATGAAAACATAAGATAGGTGCACGTAGGCACATATCAACGATCTCTTTCTGCTAGTCTGATATCACCAGCATCACTTCCACTTACTCATTCAGCTATTATTTGTTTTTAATTGAATTTATTTTACTAACTAACCTAAGTACTGGGTAAAAAACAATTTTAAATTAATATAAACTCAGGGTTACTAAGAATGTTTCTAAGTACCCCACACACTATTGGTATTTCTGAATCATACCTAAAATATGAGTCAGAAATACCCTTACGGCGTCTCGCGGGGCATAGTGAGGATAAAAAAAACTTTTGGATGTTTAATGAATACTTTGAAATGATTTTAAAATTGAGGTATAGACCGTATAATTATTCATTAGGAATTGATCAGCTGTGTTCATTTAATTTGTTCGATCACTCCCATAGAAACGTGATGAAAAAGAATTGCTGAAGCCCCTCTACCAACTCGGAAGAATATCTCGCATTTCAGCTTCCTCAAGGAAGTGTGTTCTGAAATACTTGTCTCCCACCCCCCCTCCCAATTGCCAGAGTTGCGTTCGCGCATGTTGTTATCGCGATAAATTGTGTTCCGTCCGGTTATATCGGCATCAGCCAACGCATTGCACTTGATTTAAATGGATCGATTGCCGCTGGAATGGGCTTACATGCACTTTTTATGTTTCCGCGAGAACATATGTTTCCCGTCATTCAGCGCGCACCGTACCCACCAAGTAGTACGACGGGTTGCATGCCGCGTGGTATCGTTTTCCGTGCGTTTTCTCATTTCCTTTTTGCATTCTCATTCCTAACCACGATGGAATTCCTCGCGTGAGGCGTCCACTCCTCTTATCGCAACTCCAGTTGCGTTTCCTCGGTCAGAGCTCCCATCTCTCCCCCGCCTCCCCATCCTCCACTAGTCTTACATTACTCTTTCCCTTCGTTCAAATCCTCCCATCTATATTCCTTTAAATGGGCCGTCCGTCGTATGTGGTCTCCCCGAATTTCTTGATTTTATCTTCTCGCCCACAAAACATCATCCTTTTTTGACACCCGACCCGAGTGATGTCACTTTCGCCAAAATGTTCGAATGAACTCGTTCCCGAAATCCTTGGGTTGAAATGTAAAGTGGATTAAAATCGTCAAGCCTTCTCCATTGAAACCCAATGGACACGCAATCTGACATATCTGCAATAAAACTCTATTTGGTATCGACCGAGGCATTTAAATGGCCCCTTTTTGTGCAAGTATGGAAAAGTGGGGAAATTAACGAAGTACTTGTTAGATCTATTAGCGGAAAACGTGTATTATATACCGTCACAGAGTGACGTTGCTTCGACCCCAAACCTTCCTTCATCCTAGGAGGCGGACGTCATTTATGGACGGCCCGTGAGCATCCATCCATCCCCTTCGCAGGGCAAAGTGGGCAGCCCGTCCGAAACAAGGGGACGCCTCTTATATTTAGACATAAACACATTAAAATATAACAAAAAAGTGCACTATTAGCGTCTTTTTAATCGCCAAGTTTTAGAGACAAGTGTCGAATCAGGTATGCGCCAATGTGTCGACTACTGAGAAATCAAATGTATATTCACTATGAAAGTAGTATTTTTTATATGCACATGGGATGTTTGCCTCACTTTTGTGTTTAGGTAATTTAAGGAGTTTGGTGGGAGGGTCTGTGTAAACTGCGATTTCTCAGGAAGATTTAATACAAAGGTTGGGTGAAGCTGTGGGTGCCCAGAATCACCCCGGAACTTCCTGTCAGTAAGTCGAACAATTTTCCACGAGGATCCCACCTTCGAGTGCTACCAACAGTCAAAGTACTTCATTATAGTCGTGTAATTTCTTGCTTGTTAAAGGTCATTCATTCTCTTGACTATTGTTTTTACAATCGCCGTCAGAGTCATATTAGATTAGTTTAATATTCTGCTAACACTATGGTATTTTGTTTAGTTAAAATTTGAGTGATTATGTCTATTGGTAATATTTTTTTCTGCTACGCATTATCCTTTGTGTTCCTTAATGGCCTCTGCGTTTTCCAACCTTTGATAACTGTGCTAATACTTCTGTAAGTAAGTGTGCTTATACTTCTGATACTAGAGAAAATCTTCCCGGGGACTCAAGTAAAGGACATTAATTGTTGAATACAGTAATCAGTTTAGGCGATGTTTTACATCCGACGTTGATACCTTTAAAGGGAAATCTGTTGAGAAATTCGAGGGACCCTCGTAAGGTACCAATATTCATCCGTTATCGGACACGTGTTTGGCCTTCGGTAGCAGGTGTACTTAATCCACGTCGAACGCTTTAATAATTTTTAATTAGCGCAGTGAGCCTGAAGTGAAAATCGAAAGATTTCTAATGAAGCAAAAAGAGAGAAAGCGAAGGCTTGAATCAATTAAGTTTCAATTCCTTCACACACAAATTCGACACCATTACGGTGTGTAGCGTTAGGAGTTGTGGCAGGGAATTGGGTCGTGAAACCTTTAAATCCTGGTAAACCTTAGGAATAAAATTTCTCCTGAGAACTTGAGGAAAATTGTTATGCGAAAAAAATCTAAATTCTAAGGCCAATGTGAAAATAGTACATAAATCAAAATTATGTCGGAGAATCGGAAAAAGTGTTAATGTGAAATTGGATAAAATTGATTGATGTGCATACGCATTCATCTCTCGCTCGATTCGCGATCATAGTAAATATCTTAATTGGTTTAAGGTTGTTTTGAATGGTCTGAATCCCAAGTCCACGAGGGGGCTCGCAGATTAGGTACTTGCGGACGCATTTCGTACAGGATATTACCTTTTTGGCTGGATGTGCAGCGGTGAATATTAATAATACATGAGCCATTAATCGAAAATTATTAAAATATGGATGTAAATAATAGGACAATTAGTTAATAATCTAATAGTAGGCTTAATAATTACATTTAGTTAGAGAGGTGAGTAATATGAAAGAGAAATAAATACTCACTGTGTAACATTGAAATTGATGCTGATTAAATTTTGATATATTGTTGTTTTTATATTTTAAAATGCCATTGGACTGCGAAATCACTTGTCTGGTAAAATAATTGAAGTACTGTGGTCTAAAAATCTGAGTGAGTTAGAGCTGGTGGTCGAAATAATTAATTCAGTGGTTTCATGGTGTACAAAGGGTCCTCATCGCACTTTTATGGAAAGAAATCTTAAGGGTATCCCAGAAATGAATTCCTCTGTCGGGGTTACGTTACATGTATTAAATTTAAAATAAAACTAAAAAATATACAATTTGGAACTAACGGAAGGATTAGAAATAAAATTGAAACTGCTACAACCTGACAACTTCATGCACATCATAAAAGTTATAGATGAATTACTTATCGTTTTGTCAAAATAAGTACCTACCTACCCATTTTTATTTTGGACAAAAAAGTATTTTTCTTTCCATTTCGAGAGGATGTTAGGGTAGTACATGAAGTATCTTAGGTGGCAGGTAAATTCATATAAATGAAGCAACGAATAAATCATCGATGAATAAGCTAAATTTCATTCCTCCCTCTGTCATTTTCTTCTTTCCATCATTTGCTTCAGTTGATTGTTTTATACTCTTGGGTAGTAATTAAGGGATGGATAGGTGTTAGCGGATAGATATAAATATAATGATGAAGTATGAGTTCTTATAATAATGCTCCTGAGCCCTTGTTCATAAGATTTGTTTTTTTTATTATTTATACGGTGATAGCAAGCCGATGTTTCAGCTTGGTGGTCTGCATGCTCCCCAAGCACGAAGAACTTAGCTTCCAAGTTCACCGCCCGCATGCGTTTGATCTCATCCTTTTTTGCTCCAGTTAAAAAGCGATTGCGATAAAAAAGCGATTTCAAGCAATTGGCTCCATGAGGAAAATGTGATGGAGCACATTCCTAAAACCCCTACTGCATTGTGTATAAAGAACTTTTGTGGTTCTAACGGTGATTGATTACGTCCTTCAGTACCTCGATGATCTTGTAGAGTTAATACTATATTCTGATACTATAATTTTTCCTTGTGTAAAAGTTATATTTTCGTGAATTGGTGCTGTGTTCATAAAGCCCCCTATACACACAATGATGCCTTAAGAACGAAAAGTGAACAAATCGTCTTGAATTAAAGCATAGGTTTCTTGCGATCTAATTACAAAGACTAGAGCCACGAATTGGGTGAGGCTTTCCCATGATAAAACATTCTTTTATGGGAATACTTACCACAATTTGGCTAATAGCACATGACAGACGCTATCCGGTGGCGAATTTGTTTATATTTCAGGAGTTCGAGTGTAAATAAGAGGAATGGATTGGTATTGATAAGTTTGGACGGTCAGTAACCTGGTAAATTTGCTATGGAAGTCAGTTCCGGTGGATTGCTGACCAACAGTTTAGCATTGCTGAGCGTGCATTACGAACGTGAGCTCTGATTTGTCAATTCCATTGAGTACTTAGTATTTTTCATCAAATAAATCTTGGAGCAAGGTTCTGAACGTGGACATGGATGGACCATTCACGCTCTCGAAGTTGAACCAAGTGAATTCAGGTATTGAGCTTTACCGCGATGATGACGTGATTTGCATTCAAGTTTCTCCTAAAAGACTTATTTGACGAAACTTGATGCGAAATTTGAACGATTCAAATGCCTACTGTAGTACTAGGGTCGAGTACATGTACTGTCACTCCTACGTCCATCGGGCGCAGTTCTTATAATTGGAAGAATTTGTGGTTCCGCTGTAAAGAAACATGGCTAATCAGACGGATTGTGGAAAAATGAAATGAAAAACAAAGGAGAGATGTTATTTTATCTTGTTAGTTAGGTAGCATTTTGAATATATGACAATTATACGGGATCCATTGACGTTGATGTTAATTATGGAATTAGATAAAATTCGAAGGTGACCCATAAATTTGTGACATATTGTTGCAGAATGCGTGGCGGATATACGGGAGAAACTAGGATGGCAGTGGAGGACTGAATCTAAACATATTTTTTTGCCAAGAGACAAAAGTTCGTAAGGATCTAATATTTTAGGGGGCCCGCTCTATCAGTGACTCATTTGCCATCGGGGAAGCCGACACACTGACCGGTCGGACCCCGAGGATGGGTGAAAGGATTAAAAAAACACGAAAGGAGCAAGGGATTCTTAAGGCTTAAGCAAGTTACGGGACACTCGAGACAACTTTGTGACACCGAGAGAATTATTACGGCCAGACGCTATAGGTATTGGCATATCAGACCACCTGGAAAAAATAAGCGGGATTAGATCCCAAAATTGAGATATTTCAATACCCTCTCTCCCCTCGCATTATTTGCGATCGCAATAAAAATCGAGGTTATGGGTGCTTTCCAATCAACCTGGGCAAACAAGCACACACTACAACAGAATGAAGCAAACAAGCGCAAACCGATGGCGATGATTGGAGCATGTCACGCTGAAGTGTTGTCGATTTGGGGGCGGGAATATGAAAAAACTAATGGAGTATTAAGGAAATCATAAAGAGTTCCTAACTTTACGAAGGATGTACCTACATGTAAAATGCCATAAATAACATGTCATTAGTTCATAATATTATTAATATATAAGTTGTTCAATATTTTTCGTATGATACAATAGCGAAGATTATTAAATTAATTTCCTCTGTTAGAATATAATTTCATTCACTTTGTTATAAAGTGATTATTAAATTATGTATCACCTGACTCATGTTGCTTCGTTTCAAACAAATCGCAACCTCCAGAATACAACTGATACTAATTTACGGCGAAAGCAATCAACAATCACGTTTTAATTTAGGATGGGGTGCATGCAAGATTTGGCGCCAAAGGTGGTAAGCGCTCACAGACAACGCCTGAATCGTGTTTTGAAGTGCGCTACAACATGCGCTGACAAAACGTGATTGGAACACGATGTGTGCTAGTCCGCGCTGCGCACACTAGCGCAGATTCATGATTGGAAAGCACCCTATGAGTCTCCAAAGCTGTGCTAGAACAACATAACCGTTATATACCATTCCTAATACAAGCAAAATCACTTTTACTTTCGATTGCAGAGATAATATGGGATGCGGTGGTCCAGTGGGTGGAGCGCTGAGCTACCAGCCGGTGGGCCCGGGTTCGAACCTCCGGGTTCACCCTGTGCTTTCATCGGTTCATCTGCTGCGGTTCATCCAAGCTGTGTGATTTTTCGGGTGACATGTCATCCAGGGAAAAAAGAACTGACCCCCCCCCTACCCTGATGTGTGAATTTCTCACGCCGTTGGGCTTGGAATTGGGTGGCTTCTACCCTCACCTACAAAACTGACCTTCTGGGTGATTACTGTGATTTTCGATCTATCATAGATATAAATGCCCTAACACCCCATGCCACACGTCTCCCTGGAGACTCGCGGGTGTGTGACCACAGACTGGTATGACGTAGACAAAGCGGAAGGGATCAGCGGAAGTGACCACCTGCAAGGGCGCTGGTTTGGGAAATCACAATCTGCTTGGGCAACATCCTACAGGGAGCCTCATGTAATGGCTCTCCGTCGAAATGACTCGACGGAAAGAGGTCGCTTTACTAACAACTTTCTAACCGCGTGCATTGTCACTCCTTCGATTCGTGTGAGATGTAAGCCTTGCCGAGCTGGAGGAAGTTCTCGGTTCCCCTTTTCAGTTCAGGAAGTAGGAAGCCGTCGCCGCTTGCGTCATCGGGTCTAATTGGTTGTTTGACAATCTTCCGGATGCAAAATTAGTTCTCATCCTGCAGCTACTAGGAAAGTGGTTGGGGGAACTTCCTGTCTGAATGCTGCGAAACGTACCGCCCGAAGAACGTAGATATCCCACATAGTCGGGGGATATCTTCTACCTGTGTTCGAACTGTAACATCCTCCTTGCCAATCACCAGACGATGAAGGGACAATGACCGGTGATGGCCACATGACGGCAGTTCGCCATTGTTGACTATGCCACCATAGTGATCAAACCCTGGGCTGGTTTTGATTAGTGAGCGAAAACAGAGCTCACCGACAGCTAGATCCGATAGTTGTGTTAATTTATGCATTCAGGGTAAGAGTGGTGGCAACTCCTTTCTCTGTGCCAGCATTCGGATCACCACGAAGTTCTAATCAATAGAAAATATCGCACCTCTTGGGCTTTAGAAGGGAAATGTCCAGAGGCATAGGTCGGGAGTTGAGAGCCTGGGGATCGTGTTTTGCCTCGGAAGCAAACAGCCTTGCAGCCGGTCGTGCAGTTTGTGCAGTTATCTCATGTTCTATATATTCTTAGCGGCGGTTATGTTGCACCACCTCCATTCCATAAGCGGAAGACGAACCAGTGGTCTTTAAATTAGCAAGCATGGGAGTTGCTAATCATACCACGCCTACTAGCTAAAAGTCACTTAAATATTTTCTCATCAAAGAATTTCACTACTGTAAACTTTTATTACGTTTTTATCAGGTAAAAATATAGGTTGTCAAAATGAGAATACTTCATTTTTGGCTAGGTGTACAATTTCAAAAGGAATGATGTTTGATGGTGAATGGTGTTATGCAACTCGGAAAATTTCTGTATTTGGGCTCTTGATTATAATACATACTTGTTTTATAGTGGAAGTTCACAAGTTCCTCGAACATGAAACAACATGGACAGCTGGGCATGTATGTGAGGGAAGCAATACATATATGGACGATATTCGACTGTTCTATTCAACCGAAATTGTGGAATGTTGTTCAATATGTTTTATAATTTTGAAGGTAGGAGGGTGCGGGTGATGGCGGTAGCGGCAATAAATGTCTCATTTGGCAGTTGCCTAAATTCCAGGCTATGAAAATGTCAATTCTGGCATTTAGAGGTGGGGCACGAATCCATTATCAGAATCAAACTCAGCAATTTTCTTCGTTCTCCGCCAACTGTTGAGTGCCACTAATAATAGCGTAATGTTGATTCCAATGAAATATTCATTATTTTAATGTGATTATCTAATAAATGTGAGATTTAGATATGAGAATACAATGATTTTCATCCATTGCATCCATTCGGAAATAATGAATTGTATTTTCGGTCATGCTTGATACGGAAGTCAACGCCGATGTTTCGTCCACGAATCAGATTTGGAGGTAGACCTGTGTCATGTACGCTCGTGGGCCTTCGCCACTTTCAGCGTATTTCGGACAAGTAACGCCTACTGCGCAACTGGTCTGTCGTATGTACGGGAGCATAAACATATATCCATGCCATCCATGATTTGTTGTTGTCCCGTTGCCACGGTAAACGTCTCTGGGGCAGTCCTGTTTATATCACACTGGAAATAGGCCGCTAGAATGGCTGTAAATAACTAGTGGCCCGAGTGTGTGGGGGTTAGGGTTGTGGGTGGATGTGGTGCGAGCTTCCCGCTCAGTCGTGAAGCAAAAATTAGACTTGTGACTTCTTTGGAAATTGATTTACGAAGTTTCTATCCTTTTTCAAGCGGCCTAGTTTCGTTTCCAGAATTATTCACGATTTTAAACAAATTTTCTCCAAGTGTAAAGTTTTTTAGATCGATTTCACGTTTCAACCGGCTGTCTTTTGCTTTGGTTTTCCGCACAATAATGCTGGGGACATAAATTGACTTTGTTTTTTTAAGAAGCCACGGAAGCGAGTATTGTCGTTAAAGATTTCGGCCTTTTCATTTATAGATCCGTTCTTTGAAACTTTTTTAATGACCTTTAGAAAAACGCGATCGCAAAAGTCATACCCGTTATTGAAAGTACGAGGCTATTATTTATAAGTTGTAAGAAATTTTATTTAACTGTGGTCATTCTTAATCTTGAAATAAGTATTTTTTTCTTCGAATTCGCCTATTTATTAGAATCCCCTTTGTAATAGTGTGATATTTTAATAATTCATTTATGCTATTGGTATCTATTGCTGTCTTTAGAAGTATATATCATTCTAATGATGGAAACTCGCTGGAGTGAAAAATAAGCTCAGATTATGAATGTTAAGGTGAAGGATTCGTTATTTATTTTACCTGTACCATGAGTGTCCAACACTTTTCTGTAAGATTTTTGATTTAATGTCACGTGCCGCTTCTAGAGGACGAGATCAAACCCTGCTAACTTCCTCTCCCAATTCCTAACCCAGTGTAATTTTTGTATTTAGGTAAGTTTGTCGAAGTACGATTCGCCGTACTCTTGTTGTGAATATATTCTAAGGATGTGCGAGCTAAATGTTGCTCTGTCTTTCATATATTTTTGTGTGACCCATCTTTATAGCTAACTTCTTGTTACCCATGAATTTTTTTAGGGGCTTCTTAGGGATGTTCAGATTCTGGAGTGTTAACTCAGTAGCAGGCTTGTCCTCTTTTTGTCTATTGTGGTGCATTGCAACTAGTCCCGTTTCTATGTTCCAAATGACGTGAGAGATAATTAATTCATTGAGAACGATCACTTTAAATTCATAATCTTAACCAATGAAGGGAGCGTTTGCGAAAGATGCATCAATTTTCTGGTACTACTTAGGGCAGCCTTTTGCCAATTATTCCGTGTTTTTCTTCTGCCTATCCAAATGAATCAAGTCTATGTTGAAATTGTTTTCGTTACTATTGATTTAAGAATAATATTTTATCACACTGCTTAGAATGGTGTTTCAAATCACGGTCATGGTAATGTAGCTTAAATTATCTGCGGACTTTTTCTAATTTTTACCTGGAAAACGCGGAATAGTCATGTGTTGTTACAAATTAATTATGTTGGACGTCCTTTATTTTAAAATATTCTCTCCGACTGAAACTGATTTTCATTTATGTACTCCTCATTGTGTGTGAATAGCATTCAGATTTAAATATCAGCACGTGTCTCGCCTATTGAGGGAGGCTGGGTAATGTTTATATTGAATTCCTTTTAAGGTGTGGGAGCTATTTTATGGGAAGTTTGGAAGTAATCAGAACCAATATCAGTAAAGATAACCGAAAACTAATATGTATATGCACCTATGTATCGGTCAAGTGTTTGTTTGCTGTTAATGTTCGATATTTAAGTGCATGGAAGGAGGCATATCAAAATTTATTTCCAAGACAAATCAAGTTTGGTCAAATTGATCATTGCTTAAACCTCGCCAACCTGATCTATAATCTTGTTCTTTTTGGCTTGAATAGTTGCTTCACGAAAGATGCTATGTCCGTTAGAAAAACTATACCTAACGTTTTGTACCTATTTATTCCTTTTAATTTTATGCGTCAACATTTCCTACTCGCTTTATGTTTTTTCATGTCTGGTTGTGAGATGTGAAAAAAGTTAATTAAAGGAAAACCTGATGTTATGTACCTATAAGGACATGATGTTAGGTTCATGTAGGGTATACATATTTAACGTGCAGTCCTTAGAGCTGTATTATAAGTATTATAAAAATAAAGAACTCCTGTGTCTTATAGTTCAAAATATAAAGAAATTTGCCATGCGCCGTTTTATTTCCATCAAGTTGTTCTTGTAATGAGATATGTACCTACTTGGTCATCCAAACACATATATTTGAGGTCGACAATAATCTGTTTGCAGCGGCTTTCAGAAGAATAATAGGTACTTCTGTAAGTTCTCTCGTGTTACATGGATAACTTTTTTGTGTGTTGCCTAATCGTTAGTGGAACGGTATGCTCGAGGGATTTTTCCACTACACTGTGCAGCGAAACACAGTGAAAATGCGAAGCATTAAGAAGGATAATTACCATTCTGCCGCGATTATAATCTCCTCGTCCATGAAAACAGCGAAATTCACGCGCACCTTTGTGTCGGCGACGCTCGGCTTTGAAGCCTGTCGGATTATCCAGAGCACCGAGGCGAAAGGAAGTGGTCTGAAAAATTATTTTAACTCGGCTTAGTGTTTCCGAGAACTCTTGTCTCTCAAACGTCGGGATTACTTAAGGAGCAAGCCCGTCCGATGGGAAAGCGGTCTCCGCGTATTTTTCCGTGTCAAGGACAGCGATGGAAGCGAAGGAGCCAATGATGTCAGCCAGATCGTGGCCAGCTTAAGTTGTCGCGCTCCAAAAAAAGTAAAAATTGAAGAAAAAAAAAATAAAAATAATTTATGCACGCGGACCCTCTTCTCCTCGGATTTTGCGAAAATGTTTCTCGGTCTGCGCGGATTTCTTTAATGGCGGCATCCGCTCGTTCTCTGGTAAGTCACCGGATGAATTATCGCGAAACGGCCTCGTCGATGGAGATCCCGTCAGGGAATATATGGTCTCGCGCGGGAGAAAAAAAATATGACGAAAATAAGTTCTCATTAAGCGTGTCGCTTGAGTAAACACGGCGTTAACTGAAAGGCGACGCTTTTTTTTTACCGGCTCTCGACAATTTTTACCCCTCGCGTCAGTTTCAGTCGACCGATGACGCTCCATCGACTGATGACGACGTTATCGGAGACATCGCAATCTCTTAATTTCCCCAGATGGCGGCGCCAGCAGCTTGTCAGCCCTAACTCCCCTTTGACGTTCCCCGGAACTTACGTATGCCCCGTACCCTCGACCGACCACAGTTCTAACCTGAGTCGACGCATGGATTCACTTCCCCGACCTGACCTGAATGCCCTCGCAACTTCAAAAGCCACGGCGGGGAGTGAGGTCGTGATAATAATTAATAATTTCACAAAAAAAATAAGTTCCATAATTCATAAAGTCAGTATGAATTGAATTTGTGAATGAACCCCCAATATCCCTTTAAGATATTCGTCTTTCAACCGTCTCTCTAATAGTGGATGCCTAATTATGATGCAATGAATTATTTTTCTTTGCCTTCGAAGGAACTTAAAATGATGGTTGCCGAATGAGTCAGGGGACCACAAGCATGTGGGGGGGGTTGTCTCCAAGGACCGTTCTAAATCTAACGCCATGCGGTAGGCCAATCATAGTTACAAAATCTTACTGTGACTTTCAGTATTTCAACCGGGTGTTTTTAGTAGTGTTATCTATTTCACCCTTGTCAGCTTTTTTTCACTTAAACTGTCCTAAATTGAAAAACAACTGTCTTTTCAATTTTCTTTCGTTTGAATTTCTTAAATTATTGAAATATTTCTGCAAAATTTATCATGAAGATACCTTTTCAGTGGTATTTGAGAGAGGATATGCGGTTGGCTAGTTGATGAAAATGATAGTTGTATTTAATAGTGCCCTATTATTTTGTTCGTGGCAACATTTCAAGCATCGAGTGAATGTACAAATAGGTACATGGAGTGTGAAAAATGTCGAAACCTCCAAGTACTTGGTACGTAATATGCTCAGTCATATATTTACTGCGCACTTGACGTCGCACGCTTGCTATCGGTATTAGTGTTCAAAGCGTAGACCAAACTGGAACATTCGCACTTGATAGCGTTGGCACATTTATTAATGACAAGCATTTTTCCGCCTCGCTTTCTTCCTCTCTCTTTTTTTCGGCTAATATTCAAAACTGTACACGTAGTGCATGCATTACTTGTGAGTTGCTCAATCAAAGTGAACTTCAAGGGTGTGGGCCTTCGGTCCATCGGGCACATTGCGTAGGCCGACTGTATAAAAGTCGCGGGGTCACGTCAGTGAATTTTTCATCCGGAATTACGTGGGCGTCCGCGAGCGTGGGGAAAGTTTCATTCAAGTTTTGACCGAGGTTACTGGCATCATTAAGCGGCGGCAGGCCACGGTCTCGGGCGGTTTGCTTTAACGCTTCCAGACTTGCGTGCCTGTCCTCTCCCTCGAAGTTTCTCGTAGCTGTACGTGTTATGACTCTGGGTAAAATAAACAGTCGAGGGTAAAACAAAATCATCAAAGCAGGCTGGCTTAAAATTACGCGGAAAAAAATCGCCATGTGTGATGAGAAAAAATTCTTTTCGACAGAAATGGCCAAAGTTGTTCTGGGAATTATGTCGAAGCATGGATCGTAAATTCGTGCGAAGTTCATTCTGGTAGCAGTTTTCTGCTATTATCACGTCGCTCGATCAACCTCGTGATCAAGGTACTGTGAATCGCAATTTCACCTTCAATTTTTTAAAATCTTCGTCGATGTCCATTATAGTTGTCCCCGTCCGTCCATTGTAGTAAAAATAATAGTTTTGTGAACTAGTGAGCATTAAGTATTCGTCCCTCGGAAATAAAAAAAGGGACGAGAAAAAGTTGCGGAATCTATTTAAGTCTTTGAATTCTATGAGCTGACTAATACTCTTCGCCGTTTATTAGAGCTAAGGTTAGATATTTTTAAATGAATAGGCACTCGGATGGAATGTCTCGGATGCACTGGTAAAAACTACGTGATAAGTACGTTGAGCCTAATTATATGGAAAGTCTCCTGGTCATTATTATTATTTATGCGTCCCTGGCTTAAACAGTCGTGCAGAATTTGTCAAAGGATAGAGGTAGTTGATTTCTTTATATTTAGCCTGTTTCGTT
Source organism: Calopteryx splendens (assembly GCA_002093875.1). Classification (NCBI taxonomy): domain Eukaryota; kingdom Metazoa; phylum Arthropoda; class Insecta; order Odonata; family Calopterygidae; genus Calopteryx; species Calopteryx splendens. The sequence continues at coordinate 250,130 of LYUA01000595.1, read as the reverse complement.
TCTTATTTATGATAGCCTGAAATGTGTACATTTGTGAATGAAGACAACTTCCAAAGATACACTTCTTGTGTTTACATACTTCTTCTTTTCATACCTCTTGAAATATGTCTTAATAATGGGAGTTCTAGTGAAGATTTCAGAACGGGTTGAGGAAGCAATCCGAAGGTCATTTGCGACACTTCTTGTAAGTCATAATTACGAGTAAGCAAGCAATTTTTGGACATTATGGTATTATCCAATGAGGTTTTTTTTCGTTTTGCGTGGATTGTTCTCCTGTGTGGACGTTTTCGTGTACATAGGTTAAAAGTTAAAATATCCTGCAATTTAAATTGCAGTTGCTATGCAAGATAATTGTAATAAACACTATGATTTATCTCTCATTTTTAGACTTCGCCCAAGTCGACAATCATGTGTGTGAGAAGTGCCATGAAATTGAGAGAACATAGTAGCATAATTTTCCTCATTGTTGAAGTCTTTCTCTCCTGTAGCTAAATGTATGCGAGGTTAAATTTAATGGCAATTGAATCAATGCGGTGGTGATGATACAAGTATCAGCTATGGTATGTAATATTTTTCTCTTTCCTTGTCTCTTATTATTTTGATGCGACACCTTATTGCTCAGGAAATGACGTTTTTCATGTACACATTGGAAGCTTCACTGAAATAATAATAAGTATTCCCATTAGCTGTTAAGAGCTCATCAGCGTGAAGGCGGTGAATCCTGCGTGTAGCGTCCTTGTCTCATTCTGTCAACCGAAGTCTAGGTGTAGTCGTTGCAAGAGAAGAAAAAGAGCTGAAATACAGTTTTGCATTCCTCTGCGTTAGATTTATTTTGCCGTCAATTTGCTCGTGACTCATGCTACTCTGGATCTCTCGACCGTCGTGCACCGAGCATTGCATGAATGACTGGCCACGCGTGCGCTCTTAACGTAAACCACCTTTGCCTACACTCTCACCTTCCTTTGTGAGTTTACATCAAGCGGGTAAAAGAAGATTAACGGAAAATCCGGAGTACCGACTGCCACGGCCGCGACATTTCCTGGCATCCGCAACGGTGCCGTGCCGTTTTCGAACGAACAAGGGGGGAAGGGGGCGGGAGGGTAGTGCAGACCATCCCATCCCCCTTCAGTTTATGGAGTCGATCTGAAAAGACTATCACGCCATAAAATATCCAGTCCCACTTCCGTAAAACTCGGGCGAGGGGGTCGTTGCGTGCCGCGGGGGAAGGGAGGCATCTCCCCTTTAAATCCAAATACCCCGTCCTCCCTA
>LYUA01000595.1:158887-168960 GCA_002093875.1 Calopteryx splendens | reverse complement strand
TATATATATATATATATACATATATATATATATATATTTATATATATATACCCATATATATATATACATATATATATGTTTATATGTCACATCCGTGAAGTTTTCATTGAATATTTATATATATATATACATATACATATATATGTACATATATATATATGTTTATATATATATATATATATATTTTTGTAATAAGAATTACGATCTGCATTGGTGGAATCATTCATTTATATTTTTTCATTTCTGTAAACAGTGCTACAAAGCAGACGAGTGTCTCTATGAGCAGCTCAAAACACATAAGGCGCGTAAGTTCAGTCTAAAAGCGAAGAATATCCCGTAGCACGAATAATGCACGTTGATATCAGCTGTAGATTACATACGATATAAAAGCCTTACTTATTAACTGACATCAGTAGGATGTCATGCATATTTGCATATTTCTTTTAAGCGCAAAGGTGCTCTTAAAGATTCAAATACACGAGTGCTCATCAAGGATTTGGCGTCCGATCATGGACCGCATTCCGGGAGGATGTAATTGGTGTATGGAAATATCTTCTGTCTGCATCCACTTGGCCTTGCCCTCCAGGAATGCACGTCCCTGAAATATATTTTCCATTTTTTTTAAAGACACGAGTCGCCTTAATGTCGACACACACTCGGGGCCTGTGGAACTATAGTGAAATTTACCAGAAGAGCACACCATTTCCAATCCAGGCACAATGGATTTATCGGCTCGGTGTCTCAAAGACCGATGTCCTTCGTATTTTGACGTTCATTGTACGTTAGCTATCGAGTTTCTAGAGATCTCCGCGACTGTTCCACTGCCAAATCGGCGGAAGCATTTGGCGCCTGATACTCCGCAACCACAAGGTCAGGCTTCGCTCTGCGCGTGACATAACCGCAAGGGGTCAAAGTGGCCTCCCGGCGCACGGGAGGCGGCCGCCGTGGAGCCGAGGGCAATAAATCCCGCGGAGTGGAAGGGGATGGAGGGAGGGGGGGGGAGGAAACGGCGTCGCGCGACGTCCTCTTGTTTTGTTTCTCTCCCCGGTGTGCCCTCCGTTTCGAGTCCGTTCTCCGGTCGCCCCATCGAGTGATTAACGCCCCGCGGGCACCGTCGCTTCCTCGGATATCGCGCCATCCGTCACTGTCCGCTCCTAAAGAGGAGGCGCTCTTCGAGCATCGGCCGGCGGCGGCGGTTAAAAATGATTCGCCCTCCGTGTGCTTTCGTAGGCTATCCCAACAATGTTTCGGACACGAAGAGGATTTATGGTGATCGTTTGAATCTGTTTGTGGTGGTGAGGGAAGGGTTGAAGAAACACGAGCATGAGGTCCTCCCTCCCTTCGCAGAAAGGGGGTGGGCTCCCGGAAAGGTAGCCGAGGTTAATTGAATTTTCGATTGTGCTTTCGGCAAGGGGACGTTTAAATGTTGTGATGTCTTCGTGATTTTAGATGGATTTAGTCGAATTGGTGGGACGGGATTTTGTTTATCGTGGGAGTCCAACATGAGTCGTCCACGGGAATGAAATGAGTGAATTCCTCTCCCATGATATTTTTTCATCTATTCCTTCAATTCGTATGTGTATGGCATTCTGGTAGCGTTCCCTTCAGTTTATAGATTCACCTTGATTTAATCTAAAAAAGGGTCTCATCGTCGTGTAATCAATTTGCAGCATTTAAGCTCATGAGGAGTGAATTCCGAAGATTCGGGAGATATTGTATAGAATTCCAAAATTTTAGTATGAATTAATTACCTACCCCACCAACCATCTACCCCCCCCCCTCCCCCAACTCTCCCAAAACGTATGTAAGCGCGCANTTCCGAAGATTCGGGAGATATTGTATAGAATTCCAAAATTATAGTATGAATTAATTACCTACCCCACCAACCATCTACCCCCCCCCTCCCCCAACTCTCCCAAAACGTATGTAAGCGCGCATTTGTACATACTTTTTAACCTGATGATGACATGAGTCACACAGAAACCTAGGTCGCGAGTCCAATTAAAAAGCATGAGGAGCAGTTGAGTAATTAGAATTTCCAATGGAAAGACCGATAGTTAAGAGCACGGCGTCTTCACTCCGGATTCTATTCGGAGAGAATTTTGGTTTCTCATAGTTTGAGTACTTTCGATTTAGTAAGGGATGGTGAGTGCTCGACTTTAATGTATGCTCAACATATCAATCACAGTAATCAACCCGAAGGTCAGTTTGATAGGTGAGGATAGAGTTCATCCATCACCATGCCCATACCCCCTTACCCTGCCCTGCCTGTGATTCCCCACGATGACCTTGTACTCATAAAATGATACACAGCTCCTCAACACATATGACTCTGAAAAACTGCTTCAATTCTATTTGTAAATTTCTTGTTTCATCGTAAATTTCAACGTTGAAAATTCCTGCGTTGAACATCACAATCTCTCTCCTTATTGCTCCCCCTCGGGTGCTGTTCAGTATTTTATGGCAGGCTTGTCATATTAGTACACCTATGGTATATGGATAATCTGTATTAGGACGAATGGCTGCCACTGCCGAAGTGACCCATTGCTCCCGCATCTCTACCGTTCCCTTTCTCTCTCTCTTCCCTCGGCGTCTTCCCTCCGGCGTCCCCCTCAATCCCCCCCAATCCCCCTCCCCCCTCCACCTCGGATGAGGATCCCCGAGAGGTCTCAAAAAGGATTACCCGCGTTGGATGGATTGGACTCTTGATCTCCCTTGGCGTTCTCGACTCATCACTCNATCACTCCCCCCTTCCCCCCCCCGCACCGCCCACCCCTCCTCCTTCCCTATACCAACGAACGATGTCCGATGAACTCTGCGGGGAGAAGTGGAAGTTGAATATCAAAGCGTGCGTGTGTCGGCATCACCTCGCGAAGGACTGCATCGCATTTTCATTAGAGCTGAGCAGATTGACGACGCTGACACATCACGACGGCATTGTCGATTTCCACTCCTCCCCTCGACAGTATCGACGATATCGATAAGTGGTGGTTACGATGACAAATATTATGGATGCTGCATATCCATATTTTTCTCATTTCTCATCACATCGAGGGTTCGATAGTTTAAATGGAATGTTGCATGTAGGTGTGTTTCATTGCCTGTCGACGACTCGATTTACATGTGCGATGCCGCAAGAACATCGCTCATCTTAGACGAAACATTTCAATATCTCGAAACCTCATCTACTTCTGGTCTTCCCACGCCTTTCTGGCCTCGCGGCTGCCTTTGAGAATTGCTACTTTTGATCGAACCCCACGGGTTGGGAAGGAAAGAGAGGGTTTATATACACCGTTTCTTTTTTCACTGGGCGGGAATGTTTACCAGGAAGTGTTTATGACCGGATGCGTCCCTCCCCCACTCCTGTTCCCTCGCATATGTTTTGCCCCATCCTTGGCGTCTACATTGGTTTCGTCTTTCGTGTCATCGTCACCCTGCTTGTAAATAATTTCATGAGGTGATATTTTGAGTCGTCCCACATCTTTTAAATCCTCAATTTGCAATTCATCACACCCCCAACTTCATTTAGCTGTTGTGTCATTGCGGTGGTCCCGCTGCGCCATGTCGGAATGGAGGAAAATATTGCCTTACAGACTTCAATATTCAACCTCCGTAACATATTATGAGGTATTTTTAAATCATACCGAGGGCTCTTAAAGTGTGATGACCGATTTTTTTTTTGGATTGGTTTCATCGATCTCCTGTGGTAGTGAACTGGGTAGAGGAGTTCTGCTACTGACTGTATGGTCTAAGGTTCAAGTCCAGTTGACGAATCGGTGCATCCACAATTAACTGAAAATATATATCAGAATGCCTGTAAAACTTGAGTGGGCTAAACCAAGGGTCCTACACACTCAATGGGTGAATTTTACATGCTGCTCTCAGGGCTTAGTACTAGGCAGACCCTCAACTGCCATGAAACCGTGCTCAAAGTTGAGGACTAATACGGGTTCCGATGTGGTATCGTGGTACCTTGATTGATTGATGTATTGATTATCAGCTATCTGTTAAAAGTCAGTGCATCGATCGATATTTTAATTTTTATCTGGTAATTGTTTTGTTTCCTAGGAATTTCACGATACTGATGTTAGAAAAATAGTTTTTGTTCCAATGGTTACAGCATATTTTTCATAAATAATTTCAAAGTATTTGAGAGAAAAATCAAAACGGAGAAAGATCCAGGTCACGTGCATCTGCCTTTTAGGCATTTTATTTTTAAGTTAATAAAACATGTTTATCTAACGGATAGTTATAGACATTCTACACTCTAGACATTCATGGCCTTTTTAATCGGATTTTTTCGGTATTTTTCACGTTTTGCATCGAGCGTTATGCATTTCCATGAATGTTTTTAATTTATATTCGATAACTATCAACTCTGTAACTGCTATAAATCCAAGCCGTTATATGCCGTTTATGAAACACTCTTTCCGCGGGATTCAATATCTTTAAGTGTTTCCATTCGATTGGTGTTGCCTTATTACCTAATCTTATAACCAACGTTTCCAGCAGACGTTTCAGACATTTACTCTCATTACCTCACCCCTATTTATTTCCTCCTCGCTTGTCATTTTACCCCACCACTTAACTGTTACTGGTTACTGGCATTGCTCCCAAGGACGAAGTAAGGGTGATTGAGAAAGTCCAGCGGATCGTTACGAAAGCAGCAAAACCTATAACTCGCGGGCCGGAAAAAATAATATTGAACTGTGTAATGGAATAGAATCTTAAAAAAAAACATTTAAGACGTAATTACAAGGTATCTAAGAGGGTGAGATTAACTGCATCGTTCTCCTTACCACCACAAAACTCCCATGTCTCTGGGCTGCGCTTCGCTCACTCACCAATGGAATGAAAGCACTACATGCGATCGTTGTGGCTCAACGCTGAAGAGCATTCAATGGCTACTTCAGCTATCGGGGAGAAAAGCAGAGCGGGGGGGCGGACTTATCGTATCGCTCTGTCGAGATGCCGCGACTCCTTTCTCTCTAAACGGCCATAATTATTAGCGTGCGTGCGTCTGCAGATATTCCGCATTCCACTGCCAGTGGCTCACTCTCTGCTCGTTTAGTCGTTAATTTACGCCGTCTCGGCTAATGGTTCGCCCCTCACCCCGAGTCATTGAGAAAATCGTCGTGTCCTCCATTCCTGTTTGACTCCACCCTAATGATCAAATTATTTCCAATTGACCCGTAGTCAACTATGTTCGGTCTCGAGTGTGTTACGTTTTTCAATATTGCACCGGTTATGAGTTTTATCGCTAGTTCGTGATTTGATTTAACGTAATTGACTTTCAGAGATTTCTATGTCGTTTTCAGTTATTAAATGGGGAGTGCTATTATTAAGAGTTATTATGTAGTATTGTATTAAATAGCTCTTGATCGTACTCGACTCCACTTTTCTGCCATGGACTTCCAATGCCGAAACTGTAAAAAAAAACGAATGGCTTTTCGTGAGGCATGATTAGCTTTGGCAATCGTTGGATAAACTTCTTTCATTTGCATTTCTGGTGGCATAAAACTTTTATGACTAGTTTATATTGGTTGCGGCCAACCTTTTTCCTTGCAAGTTAAACAGTCAATGAAACATTTTATTTTTTTTGTTGAAGGTCTGGCGTTTCCGAAGTTATGAACATCATCCCCACTCTCTATTCGTAAATGTATATTATTTTAATTGTTTCTGAAAGCATTCGTTTATAAAAGGGTTTTCAATTTCGTATGAGATTTACCTAATCCATATTGCTCAGATGTTTATTCTCACTCCATCGATAACCTACATTTCGGTCTGGCCCGCGTGTAAGACACCAGCAAATAGCTCTTGATTTCTTGGCTTGGACCCAGCGATGGCTGGAGACATATGCGTAGATATTGGAAATAAGCACATCAGGGTGTTGGGCGAGAGTTCAGGTTAGAAGACTTTCCCTGGTCGAATCTATTTTAGTAACCGGAAGGCTGTTAATTTTCTTCTCCCTCCAGTTAAATTTCTGATTCATAAACTCCGAGGTTTACTCCGCATAATCCTATCATCTTCCTAGAATAGGTCATTTTGGATTATCTTCCGGTACTCTTGTCATTCTCTATTTATTTTTCATCGTCCAAGCACCGATTTACCTCATGTCAAAGATTTAAACGGGGCTATAAATTCTATGTTGTTGAAAATATCATCATTGAAACGCATCTCCACTTGTGATGGAGCACCGTCTTGGGATGGCATAGGTTGTCACTTTCGATTTGCTCAAATTGTAAGAACTTGAAATGACTATTGTAAACGAGTCTAAAAACTGTATTCCTGAGATAAACTCTTACATCCTGACATACATATATCCATATTGGATCTCGTATTGAGCTTTTTTAAAGTTATTATCAGCCTTACCGCAGAGTAAGCCAATTATGTGGTGAAATATTGTATTTGTGAATTGTCAGTAAATTATGGAATCATACTGCCCCATTTAGTACTATAGTTTATGTGCATTATTAGGTTTTTTCTTCATTTTACAATTGTGAAATGTGTACCTATCGTTATTTACCGTTGTATGGGTAATATATACGAGCAAGGTATAGTGGAATTGGATGCAGAATCCTATGCCTAACATTTTCGATGTGCTAACGAAAGAAAACGTATGTTCTATTAGTTTTGTTAGAAATAAGCGCTTTCCAGACACATTATTCTCGTATGCATTATTCTATTTTTCAGTTGATGGTACCGATTGAAATGGCGTCCATATTTGTCGCATTTCTTCCTAAAAATTGATTTCCTCGTCGAGCTGAAGGCATGAGGAGGAAGATCTGACAGCAATGAACGCTTTCTCAATCGGAAAGTTCCTTCTTACACGCCCAGGTAATTTGCCGATTAGAATGACATCACCCGACGACACTCGAGATTGCATAGCTACAGGGTAAGAAAAGTTTGAAGGCCCTTCCCGCCGGCAACCAGAAAAAAAATATCCTCGCCTTTTGTTCTCGGAGTTGACGGATGTGTCACCAGGGAATTTCGACCCCGTGACCCCCCTGGGCTTCGGCCAAACTCTCTTCTCAACGGTGTCACCTCGCCGCTGGTTTCTAGTCAGCGGGTTGCTGGGGGTGCTCTGTCCATTCGGTGGAAGTGGACCCCGGTTGGGGCCCGGGGGCAGCCTCGCGGGGGCGGTCGATCGGAGGAACAGTAGCTCCCTTTGTCGCTCGCAGGACTTTCCCCCATTCCCAGTAATGAACTCGGGAGGAGTTCGGGAGAAGCGGGGTGGTGGTGCAGATGGATGGACCGGGCGACCCACTCCCCCGCTTCGGCTGGCTGCCTTACGTTCGCACGCCGTGGGCGCAGGGGGGAAGGGGGTGACCTCAAGTGGACCCCGGAGCAGAAGGAAGGCAGCGGCCAGGGCCGTAAAATTTTTTATCGCCCGCCGCGCATAAAGCGAATCCATTTGCGTTGCGAGTTCGTCTGCTCGTCCCTCGCTCCCCCCCGGCTTGCGATTCGTCGGAGGGAATAAATATATGGGAACCCTTTCTTCTTTCAGTGATTCTCTCTCGCTTCCGTGAGCCATTTCGATGTCCTCGTTTATGTATTTATTCCTGTCGTCCAACTCCAACGAACAGACGTTCAATTTTATGCCTCGGCGAGGGGATATGCTTTCGTTAATATGGCGAGGTCGGAGATTTTTCGCGGGACGTGACTTCGCATCGCCGAAGAAAATTCGCGTTATTACATTCTCGTCGTCAAGAGTGTGATCTAGAAATATCAGCCGTTTGTGTTATTGACTGCAGTCTTCTGAATTTTGCAAGTTTTTCCAGAATATTGGATCGAAATTGTTTTATTTTAGTTAGCGTGGCCGTATTCCCGTTTGCTTCATGATTCCAACCCATAAATTTGGCCACGGCACAGTTCAAACGTGCGGCCTGAAGATATATGTATCCAATAGTAGTGAACATTTGGCCTTGCGTAAAGAATCTTCACCGATGATGTATTCGGATAGGTAGTTCGTCGCCTACGAAGCTAAACGGAGGTACAGAGACGCAAGTTTTATCTCATCAACATTCAGTTTGCGGATAAACCGTGCGAAGACTTGGTATGTGAATTTCAGTCTTTGTGTTATCAAAAAGGGCCTCGGAAATCCTAAACGATCCTCTCCAGCAGAAAAAGTAAGAGTGCGATCGGCCCTTTCAAACAGAAAAACGCAAGTAGTAATTTTTTTCATGTGTAAGGTATACAAATATTCTAGTTTTATCATGTGAAAATTGTGTATCTTTATTAAAACGTATCGAGCGCGATAACGGAGTTGCTCCGGCGTATTATCCTATTAAAAGTCAAATTTGTGGAAAGCTTAGAATTTTAGCTGTAGCGATGCTTATTTTTTGTATTTTTTCATATCAGTTTGTTTATTCCTCAAATTAAAGACCATTTTTGGCCACGTGCGATAACTAATTATACAGCGTTGTATTTCGAAAGCCAGTAAGTAGGTATATGCCACCTGCAGGGTAAATTTGAATTTACGAATGGGGTTAAATGAGAATAGAAAGTTCTCTCAATTCATAGTTTCGTCGCTACCAGCGATGTCGTTGACGCTGTCGGATGCAACCTTTGGAGTTTAAGAGTTCCCTGCTCAGTTCATTAGAAATCTTTCAACGGCCTTCCAGATTAAAATTCGTCTCTCAGCGTCTTCTTCGCGGCGAGAAATGTTTTTTTCTCGTGGGAGCGCCATTCAAAAACCAGGTCGGTTAATTAAAAGAAGAATTGCTTTTGGTGCCGCACTCTTGTCAAGTCGGCGTTTGCAATGGATTTCTACCTTCGCCCTCGCAATTATCTCAAGCATCTAAGTCACTTTCTTCTTGGGAGTGTGGGAATATATCGCTCTATATTGACGAACAACCTGTCGGCTGAATTTTACCAAGGGAGTATCCAATTTATTGTCTCGTTAAAACATGAAGTCGTGAATTGGCATTAAGTAATATGGACATGGCTGCAATATTGGATATTTTTACTTCAAAGTTATGGGATTGCTATTTCTATTCGTCTAACAGGTTGAGTTTACAGATTTTTGGTAGATTCAGTGCAGTAGTAGTGAACGACTTAGTTAGTTTAAGTAATCAGTTATTTTTTAATTGGAAATCGACAGTCAATCTTCTCTTTTACAGAAAGTTAGTGAAATTTTCCCAGCTCTAAAATTGAAAGATGTTAATCATTATTCCTCCGGGTTATTAACTTGCTTTGCGGTGAAAGAGTTCACAGCTTCCGTATTGGTCGTTCAAGTCGATCCGGTATCCGATTGTTTGAAACTGATCTTTGGTTTAGTTTCCAAGCGCCTCGGTGTGGAGATAACAAAGGCCCGGCCCTGCTCTAATCTGGAGGAAAACTCCCGACGGACGAAAGCAGCTATATGTTTTTTCTTTATAGGAGCTTAAAAATGTCCGCGTTTCAAAATAAACCCATGCACTCCGCGAAAATAACCCTCCTATGAACACAGGCTTCCCTCCGCGGGTCCTCCTCCCAGTGCCTGCCACGGGGAGAGGGAGGGAAAACATCCCGGCGCGAGGTTCCGCTCAGCCGAAACCTTCGTACCCCCCGAGGCTCCCTGACCGGGCAATTATCGAATTTAAAAACCACGACGAAGTTAGTCCTCGACTCCCGGGAGGCGGTTTAAGTCGGAGGGGCTGCGATATTGCACCTCGTGCGGCGAGGGAGAGCATAGATGCATGGTGGGATAGGGACGTGTACGAGGGTTTTGGTGAGATTTCAAAGGGATTCGGGAACGCATCGGACGGATTATACCCAGGGAGCCATTCACAGGTGCCCAAAGGTAGTGAGGGCCGTTATAATGGGTAATTTGTGTACGTGACGGAGGCCACACGCGGCGCAGCGGGATTCCTTCCATCTTTCCGGTAACGAGTGCCACGTTCGGGAGATGTTGCCATTTTTTTTGGACTCGAGTGGCGTATTTCATGAAATATTGAAAACCCTCCACGCAGGAGAGGCAGCAGGCTGGCCAAATTGGTGGCAACATACGCATGTCGGCAGGTCAAAAAAATTCAGGTTATCGGTGGAGTGAGAATAAGCATTCGGACAATGTACATTAGTTAGAGGTAATG
>LYUA01000595.1:42933-55135 GCA_002093875.1 Calopteryx splendens | reverse complement strand
TGATTCTATTACTATAATTGCGTGAATCTAATCCAGTTCCAAAAATTACATAGTAGAACAATAGATTTCCGATGCGTTTTCAAATAACTAATGTTGTATCAGGATGATAATCTACAAAATTTCACCATTATTGTGATTTTTCGCCAGGTGGAAATAAAGTTGAATATTAAATATTATCCACCGTCACCATAGATCCACGTAAAATCCACGTGGATTCCACGTTGGTTACGCCACTCAATATCTACCACCACTATATTTCCACAAACCCACGTTGATTCAACGTAGGTTCCACGTTGATTCCACGACCCATTTCTCACTGGGGTAGTATTAAGAATATTATTTATTTGGTTCAAATTCATTAGTGTTATGAAGTCTAGTATAAACCTTGAGTATTCATTGTAATTGTTTAATCTCACATATCTGTCTCAACAAAGTTAACGTCAGGTACACTAATCACCACAAATCATAAATTTAACATCAGGAAATTTGTTATACAATCATTTAAATCATTAAAGTCTTCCTCATATAAATTAGCACTGGATTGCGGTGAGGTATAGATGCAAAATAGGATCAAGCTAGAGGGTGGGAGTCTTAAATGCAAAGATATATTATATGTTCTGAAATTCACAGATGCATTTTGCTTATATGCTGACATATGCATTATGCGTATGTGCTGCCATCTATAAAAGCTACTCTTACATAATTTTAAGCATATACGTTTTTATCTCAGTGGCTATACTGAAAAAGAAAAATCCTAATTAAAGTTACAAAGGTTTTTATGAATCCTCATAGACTCCACCTGTTGAAGTTAGCGCTCAGCAATTTAAAATTTGGTTATGTAGGTTGTTGTGCAGATGGCGTCTCGAGCGCCTATCCCATAATGCAGCAGCGACTCTTTTTCTGACAGTAGTGGAGCGGAGAAATGATGAGGGAAAATGATGGCTGAACAGTTTCGGAAGGTGGAACAATATTCGCCAAAATCTTCCCCCCGAGGGGCACGGTCCCCCGTTGTTTCTCGTCAAGATTCGACCGGAACGCTGAAAACGACGATCTCCCTCGGGAAAAATCCGTCCATCGTCCATAGCGGACCCTTCTACTTAATGAAGGAACCGCCTGGTAAGATAAACAAGGGTAACGCAATTGGGGGAATGTATATTGACGATGATTTTCGTGGTTATTTTAGCTCAAATTATTTTTGCAGGCGAGAGTGACTTAACCGGGGCGACGAACTTGATGGCATACTATGGTTTAGAACATTCTTATAGTAAGTTCAGCGGCAAGAAAGTTAAAGAACAACTTTCATCTTTCCTTCCAAATCTCCCTGGTATGATAGATGCGCCTGGAAATCAAGACAACAGGTAATGAGTTTACCCTTTGTTGTGTAATATTAAGTGTTGGACAAAAATTTCATAGGCATTTTCAATTTATGTTTTAGTTCTTTGCGCTCAGTTATCGATAAGCCACCCATAGGGGGTAAAGAACTTCTTCCTCTAACCAGCGTACAGTTAGCAGGTTTCAGACTTCATCCTGGCCCGGTAAGTACATCGGATAGTAAGCTAATCCTAAAACCTTTTTCTCTCTCTCATTCCCTAACGGATGGTGTCCGCATTCTTCTAATAAAGCATGAAGTTATGTTACTGCAGGAAGATAAAAGCCTCGAGATCAAATTTGTTAATTTTTTTAGTCTCTGGTTAACCCAAAGTGTGACTTGATTAAGTGTAGTCCACGTTAGCTAAGGAATAAAGTACTGCATTTCGTAATACAAAGTAAAAGCTTACCCGGTTCTCTGAATCTCGTCTTTGGTCCAGTATCAAGCAAAGTTTTCCTCATTAAGTTATTCGGAATTTAATTTTGTTGATTTGTTTTTATTTTGTACCTTTAACTTAATGTCTATTTTTGGTATAGCTTTTTTATTTCACATATTGTTTTACACAATTTTCCTACTTTTGACGGTACAGTTTTATACGGGTTAAAACCTATTGAATTTCGATATTCTTACAAAACTAGTAAAATATAAATTATGGAAATATTTTTAAAAAATTCTATCTATGTATTAAAGCTGTCAGAGTTGCAAATGAAACTTTTTTTCACATGAAAGTTAAATGTTCATGTCGAAAGGTATCACGAAGTTCTTATGAAACTGGAACATAGGGTAAATTAGTTGAATTTGTGAATTTTTTGAGTCGGTGAATACAAGAACCATTGCTGAATTAATTTGGTCGGTGACCAGTTCTTCGCATACATTGTGTTCATGTAAAATTTTTAATACTAGTAATGTAGGAGAAAAAACCTTTGCCTATACTTAACTGATCAATTTTTATTGTTTTCATCTCCAGCTGCCAGAGCAATATAGGTATGTGAATCAAGCTCCACACAGGAAACATAAGAAAGGCCACAAGAGACATAAGCACAAGATAGGTGGGGAAAATCCTGGTGGGGGACAAGACACTTCGGGTGGTGGTGCTGCCTCAGGTGGTGCTGGTGGGGGAGTTGGTACCCCTGGTGTGGCTGTTAGTGGGGCTGGAGGAGGATCCACACCTGGGGGAGGTAGTGGAGGTGGTGAAATCACTGGTTCCACTGTGGGGACAGAAGTACATGAAAAGAAACACAAGAAACAGAAGCGGCACGATGAAGAGAAGGAACGCAAGAAACGAAAGAAGGAAAAGAAAAGAAAGAAACAGAGACACAGTCCAGAGCATCCTGGTAGTGGGAGTTTGTCAGCTCCAACATCAAATGCCACCTCGGGTCAACATGCTAACGGTTGAGTGGTAAAAGTGGTGGTCTTAGACTTTGCCAATTATATTTCCAAAGAGGTAATGACTTTGAGCTTATTTATTTATCATGAATACTTACTAAGGGTAGTAACTCTTGACTGGCAAAAAATGTGGAGGAAATGCCCAGTTATTGTTACTAATTAAATTATCTTTAAAGAATTTGTTCGACCCAGAAATGAATGAATATTAAAAGGCTCAAGGTACTTTATTGTGGGTGAAATACCATTACTCTAAACATATACATTTATATAAATATTACTCTAACAAATGTACAGGAAATCGTATGAAGTGAAGAGTGGTTTTAAATGCATTAATTTAATTTGATCTCCTTTATAAGGATGGTGTGTATGATGACTTTGTTACCTTAAATTATGTGGGAAAAGGAAGTGTTATTATGAATACGAGTGGAAAACTGTCAACCTTTATTGTTTGAACATAGGTTTTTAAATCAAGATTTGTTTAAAGTGGTGGAGATTGTAATGGTGAAGAGTGTTATGGAAAATGTGTACAAAATGAGTTTGTTATAAATGAATAATTTGAAACTGTGTTTATATCACGCGATACCTACTCCATTGACTTACTTTTGAAAAAGATTTCCACATATTGCTATGGTATTGGACGAATCTACTAGTGTTATTTCTTTTTTAAGGACGAGTGCATTGCTACTCTTTCTATAAAGTACAAAACCATTTTTATTTTAAATAGAACACCCACATAGTAGTCCTTGTTCTTACGAAGAACTTTTAAGCTGTGATGACTCTAATTATTGTTATTCCATTTCTTCACTCCATTGTGTTGTCCCCTAAATACCTGCCTGTGGCATATTCAAATTCATGTATTTAATTGATTTTTATATAATCGTAGCCATGTGGTTTTATTCTTGCCAATTCAAGTAAGGGTATTGTGAGTCATCCGTGGGGTCTTCCCATTCAATATTAAATCCAGGCAATTTTCAACTTTTGTAATTTTTCCTTTCCATTTTAATACCATATAACTTTTCATCTGACACCACTTTATTCTTTTTAATTTTTATTGTTGGTGGTTGTGGACTGAACTAGTCTCCTATAGTGTCTTATTTTTTAGATTGCATTCCATGCGGATGTTGTTTCTATCATTCTGGTTCCTGACAAAAAGAGTTGTGGATATTGAAATCTTCCTTAAGTGTCATACAATCCAAAGAAGGCAGGAAAAGTGGATGCTGAGTGGTGATGGATTGTTGAAGAATCTGATAGACGGTAGAATGTTAAGTAAGAGAGGGAGGAAAAGATTAAGCATGTTGGATGGAATGAAGGGTGGCAGAAAGTTTGTGGAAATGGAGAAAGGGATGTTGTAGAGGGTGTCCACCAGAAACCTACCTTAACGAGTAGATTACAATTAATAATAGTGTCATTCTAAGTGTGGAGCACAGTAGTATAGGTATTGGATACCTGCTCAATGTTTATGCTACATTGCTTTGGTTCATGCATAGTACATCTCTGAAAATTCAAAAAAAATAAACTTACCTCTAATTTATATATCCACATAAATATATTTTAATACGACCCGGGTTTCCTCTCAAAGTCATCAGGTACATGTGAGTGGAAATTCAGAGTTTATATACAATTTTTTCAAGAGGAGGTGGGGTGGGAAGTGGGTTGAAAGAGAGGAGGGGTGAAAGTGGGGAAGGGGCTGGTGGGGGAGGGTTTGGCTATGGGTGACAGAGTTCAAGGAAGATGACCATGGGAGAAAGAGGATGGAGGCACCCTAGGGGCCGAGGAATGGTGGTCAACATAGGAGAGTGGTAGGGAAACAAAACATCATTTGCAATTAAGTCTTTATGAGCCATCCCTTTCACTATTTCTAACTGTTCTAGTAGGTTGAGCCTGGGCCCCTTTTCCTGGTAGTGGAGTTTAATGGGATTAAAATTGCTTGAATGTTTCTCATCCAAGAGATGCTTTGCAAATAAGGATTTTGAATCTTCTTTCCAGAAGCAAGCCTCATGCTTTTTGACTATTTCTGTAAACCTCCTCACTGTTTGGCCTTAAGATAATACTGGGGAGTTGCTGCACTCTAATTTATATGCCCTGCTTCTTAGCAGTTTGTTTGCAGTACATCTCTACAGGTGAAAATGCAAACTGCCTTATTTGCTTACTTATGACACTGAACTCTGTGCTTATGATTTAAAGCCACAAATAGAAAAAAACACAGCATATTTACCTGATACGTGTAAAATTGAGGTAACTTTCATTTGCAGTATCCTGACAACGTCCCCTTGGGATTGCTCTGAATGTGTCCAGTCATTTTTTTGCTCGATGGTCATCTGGTTTTTGCTATATTTATTACTATGCATAATTCAGATTACTTTTCATAGTAGTACTGGTTACATAATTGATGCATACAGGGTATGTTATGAATTTTTAAATATTTTATTAAATTGCTCTATAAAAAATCATGGTTGGAGCATCTGGTAAGTACCAACTTTTACAAATGGTCAATTCTGAAAGTATGTTTGGTCCCTTAACAAACAGGTGGAGTTATGGAAAAACACCCTTGGCCAAAACATGATATTTGAGAAGACTCAGCAGGGAAGGGGTATTTAAAAAGTGCCTCTTCAACTCAGGTTACATCGATGGAATTGGTCAAAGCAAGCATGATAGGGTTGTTGATACTCAAATTCAACAGTAATTTTGTTCTATAAACCACCATGTTTGTGTGAAACAGTATGCAATATGGGAAATTCAGGGATAAGAACCTATGGTTCTTTTCATAAAACGTTCTCTTGAATAAAATATAAAAGGTAAAACCTGGTTGTGGGTGTAGCATATGGATAATTGCTGGCCGTCACAAGTGTCACGGCCTACTGGACAAAGCTTCTGAATTACCCTGCAGACCTCTATGGAAGGTACCACTGCTCTCAGAATTTCGTTCCTTAGACACATGAAATATTTGGTATTTTTACGTGCAAGCCATTAATGAATTAATTACTTCAGTTCTATTTAACCTTTCTTCAACTTTGATCCTTTTCACTCCAATTAGGAGTTCACTTACTTCTAACACAGAGGAAGGGAACGAAAGGACCTTGCAAAACTTTTACTCTTCTTTTGTTATGTTACTCAAGCCTCGCAATGTGATTTTTGCTTCGAGAATCATAAGATTTAAAACTAGTTAAATTTCTGTGATCTCGACCATGAAAGATAAATTTTAGCAGTAAATAGATTTCGCGCTTCGTTGGCATATTCATCCGTAATTTGTTACGGATACCAGGAGTTAATCACCCTATCCCCCTAGTATTGAAGAATAAATGTGAATGGCATTTTCTTACGTCAATTCCATGGAATATGCAATAATACTTAAAAGGGTATGAGACTCTTGAAAACAAGAGCGTGAAAATCTGCTAATTTGGTAACCTGTAAACAACATGGCGCTCATTTCTGTAGGAGAGGATACTTGGTAAGAAATACTTGAATTTTCCTCTATTAGCTATTTTCATTAATAAATTTCCGTAGATTTCGGAGGGAGTTGACATTTTCCCATAATGAAATGTTTCACCAGCTATTTTAATGTTATATTCCAGGGCAATTGAACATGACGGCTGTGAAAAATTGTATCGTGAAATCATGGAACAATTCACGTTACGAAGTCAAGAACTTAAAACCTCCGTAGAATATGCACGGATCTCGTCTTCTATTAGATTTAGAATGAAACAGTTTTCATCGGAAGTTTTTCAGCTCAAAGAGAAAATCATGGAAGCGTCCTTGTCAAGATCAATGTAAATATCCTTTAAACCGCAGTAGTTTATAAAGGAATCGCTCATTCATTTTATCTTTTCTCTCATGAGTATTTCGATAATTTTGAAGGAATTTCAAAAAAATGCATTTGGGGCGTACTTGTGTTAATTGTTGTTTAACTTTGTAGCACTCAGCAAGAAGCTGAAAGGAGAAGTCGACTGGTGGAGGTATTGAAAAGCAAGGAAAGGCAACTGCAGGAGTTGTTCAGTGAAAGGTATGTCATTTTTGCATGATATGGTATGTTAGCAAAGTATATATCGAAGTATTGTGAAGTTTTTTCATGATACAGTGGATATTATAATTAAGTCATCAGTGCTTTTTTGAGAAGCCAACATATTTAGATTTCCATTAAAAATAGTTTATTTTCGTTCATCAGGGAGGCCTGTCAAACCTTCCATGTCCTAAGCAAAGGTTAAAATAGCATTCAAGGTGCCTCACTACCAACTAATTACACCTGAATGTGCGACTGGGAAAAGATATATTCATACCTTATCTGCTAGAAATTCATGTCTTCATTTCGAAGTCACTAATTAGGAATTCTCTTATATGCATGCATCAACCTTTTCCTTCCATGGAGGCCAGTTTATGCGATCCCAGTCTATTTCATGGTTATTTTTTGAGATAACATGATGAATGGAATAAATATCACGTCAGCGACTTAATGTAAAATTCCTTTTTCATCTATAATCTTTGGATTTTTTAATTTATTTATATGTTATTCGATGTGGCATTTATGAATTCATAAAATCTTCAAGCTATGTCTTTATATTGTTGATTTTAAACATTGCAACGTTGAAGTTGGGGATTTTGGTGACTTATTTATCCTTAGTTCACAGGATTAAATCTTTATTGTGGTTTTCTCTGCCTGCATTGGGAGGGACATTATGTTTTTCTCATTTTTGCTTTGAATTAATATGCTGAATTCTACGTACATGAATATGATAATCATGGTGCACAACAAGGTCATTGTTAGTAATATTATTTTCATTGAAACTGATGCAATCCACTACTTCTTTCAGCAATAATTATGCAAAGATTAGAAAATGTTTGGAAAACTTATTTTCTCATTTTTTTAACATCTTAACAAATATTGTAGCTGTAAAATATAATAATTAGGTTCTTGCGTAAACTTTCTTGGGATAGATGAATTTTCTGTAAAGCAATGTGTATCATGCATGAGAACTGAAATGCCATACTGTATTTTAGCTATACAGGCAGGGGTTTCATAAGCCTGGAAAATGCAGAAAACCTATTAAGTCAAAGACTTTCATTTTTAAAATACAAAAACCATTCTGAGAGTCAAATTCAAATATCCAATTGTTTTCAATAGGTCTAATTTCTTCTTCCACATTTCTTCCTAGGTTTATGCCTGTTTCCTTCAGTATGTTTCCCTTATCCCGCATACAGGTTGTCCTTCCCCCATTCCTTGGCCGACCCACATTTCTTTTCCTGTTTGGACCATTATTCCTCGCTACTTTCACCATCCTCTGCTCGTCCATTCTGTCTATGTGTTCATTCTATTCAGACTTCCTTCGGCAAGTCCAATCATTGATATCTTCCACACCCCAGTCTCTTCTTGTCACCTCACTCCTTTATCTGTCAAATAACGTTTTGCCTGCAATCCTTTGCTGAATTTTCATCTCCGTCGTTTCAAGTAACCTTCTGGTTTTGGAAGATTCTGGTCTCGTCTCTCCCACATATGTTAACATTCGTCTCACTACAGTCTTGTATATTCCGCCCTGTGCCTCTTTGCTTAAGTGCTTATTTTGCCAGATTGTGGCATTCAGGCAGCCTGCAATTCTGTTCACTTTTGTTGCTTGCCCTCCTACTTCCTTCTCAATATTCCCAGAATTCAAAAGCTAAATTCCAAGTAATTTAAAGGAATCTAATTTTTTCAGAGGAGATAACCATGTTAAATTTCTTTGCTGTGGTATTAAGTATGTTCAGGTGTCTTTTTAAGTCATCTTCCCAATTTACCAATAGGGCGGCATCATCAGCTTAACACAGAATTCTTATTTCCTGATTATCCATTTTATAACCCCTTTCATTTTTAACCTTTTTAATTATCTCATCCATAACTATATTGAAGAATCGTGGGCTTAAAGTGTCACTTTGTCGTACGCCATTATTAACTGGGATTGGATTCATCAGTTTTAGGGCTAACTTAACTTGGATATAATTTTCTGAATAGATGTCTCTAATTGTCTTAATGAGGTTGGTTAGTATCTCACGGTCCTGTAGTAAATGAACCACATCGTTAAGTTACATTCTATCAAATGCCTTCCCTAGGATTATGAAGCAGATATATGCTGGTCTATTGAATTCAATGGACTTCTCAACCACCTGTCTGAAGATGAATACTGTATCCGTGCAAGATATCCCAGATCTAAATCCTTGTTGTTCTTCTGCTAATGTTGTGAGGGAATTGATTTTCTTCATAATGATTTTTGTTTTAAGTTTAAGGGCTGAATGCAGTAGGTTAGTTCCTCTGTAATTAGATGGTTCCCTCCTATCTCCTTTTTTAAACCAGGGAAGCATAATGCTAGTTCTCCATTTATTTGGTATAGTGTGGAGGCTATTAATTTTGTATATTAATTTAAACGGTACATTCGTCAAGTGGGATCCTCCAGATTTAAGCAAATCATTTGGTATTCTATCTTGACCAGGTGATTTTCTATTTTTTAAAGTTTTCAATGATTCTTCTACTTCTGAGTATTGAACTGTTGTGCCATTATTGTTGATACTAATATTTGGCGTGCTCGCATCCAGTGAATTTGAGCTTCCTTCAAGTAGTGCAGTTAGATATGACACCCATCCTTCTTCTGTTATGTGGCTGATTTCTATAAGCTCGTCGACTTCCTTTCTTCATTTCGTATTCATTCTCCGCATTTGTTTCTGCAGTCCATAGAAATTGCTTTCCATTCTTCTCGAAAATATTTCACAGTGTTCATTCTTCATTTGGTTAACTAAAGATTTTGTTTAATTTCTAATTTCTTTATAATTTTCAAGGGACTCTTGCATTGTGAGAGATTCATAAGTTACATAAGCCTTTCTCTTTTCTTTGCATATTCTTTACTTCTTACAAAACCGTGGTGTTTTAAGTCTTTTTCCCGTTTGTTTTTCTTGTCCCTAAAGCTTCAAGAGCTGCTTCTTCTATGTTTTCTTTGACCTTTTCCCTGCTCTGATCTCCACTATTGTTCTCTGGTATGTTATTACCATCGATTTTCTCTGCCAGCCTTTTCTGCTCAAGTTCCATGGTTGATTCATTCCAGAGTGATTTGATGTTGTACTTTTGTTCATTTGCTGTTGGTTTGGTACTTTTCTGATCCGCATTTAACCTAAATTTACCTTTTAATAAGTTGTGATCACTTCCTACATTTGCTCAAGTTTATATTTTTTCTCTTGGGATCTATGTAATTGGTCATAATAGGTATTATTGATTCTTAGTTCATTTTGAGAACAGAAGTTGATCATCATTTCACCATTATCATTTAGGAATTCTTCAATGAACCATTATTTAATTCCAGGGATTATGACTTTTTCAATACGAGCATTAAAATCTCCCATTATTATTAAAAACTCATCTGGGGTATGGTGTTTATAACATCTTGTAGTTGATCATAAAATGCTTCTTTGTTGGCTTTTGCCTTATAATCTTCTGATCCATAAATAGATATAATATTCAGTTTTCGATGATCAATTTTTAATTTAATTGTATAAATTAATCATGTAATTACTAGGTAAACTTAGAGCTTCTTCACTGTGATTTCATTGTTGAGGTAGTTACCATTGCTAGTCATCAACAAATGGAACCATTGAAATGCAATATTTCATTGCTAGAAAGTTACTCTAGTAAAGGTATTTCTGTGAAATGGCCATTATTATCTGAGAAACCACCAGGTAAAACTTAAATGATCCCTGTATTGTAGTTGTGGATTCATTATTGTAATTTTAGCATGCATCACATTCAAAATTTAATATTGGTGTTTCATATATAATAGTTTTAATGAAGACATCTTATAATATTCCATGACTCTGGATGAATTCATTACTTGATATTTTAGAAACCATTCTACTCTGTCTGGTCGTCGTGCAGCTCGCCCTTTTGCTGATATGGGTGTTAGTGGTTGGAGAGATGATGAGGATGAAGAAAATGCCATTGGAGGCAGTGAATTACCTTCTGGTGACTATTCCATTAATGACATTCGGAGGCAGCAGCAAGCTGTTGTCAGAGGTGAGAAGATAATTCATTGTAACCTGAGCCTTCCTGTTAGGCTTGGTGATTTAAGACCTACTGGCTAATCCAAGTGTTTGAATTCTGCCATGATTCTAAACCTGTGGCTGCTGGAATCACTAAGGTAAACATTTGATTACTCGCATTGGGCTTTGTTCTTGGACCCAATTTTTACTTTGTGAAATGTTTTTGTGAGAAGCATTATAATGCGCAATGAGTTGTAGGATGAGCAATTACACTGTGTGAAAGTTTATTTATTAAAAGGTTCACTATGCCAAAGAAAGAAATGGGCCTGAATGATCAATCTAATACATATATTCAAACATAAAATTTGGATAATCGTTTGTGTGAAGTAAAGTGCCAAAGTTCCAAAATTATTACTCATAAGCATTTAAAAAATATTATTGGTTGTGCTCTATATTCAGTGTTGGGAAAGCTAAAAAAAGTAGCTAGATTCTTTTCAGCTACTTGCTCAAAAGTAGAGCAGCTACGCTACAGCTACTCAATATTAGTTGTGGCTACTTTCAGCTTTTTTTGGTATTAGTAAAAGTAAACAAAATAAATGTTTCACATAATGGTACACACCAACTAGACCAGATACAATCTGTTTAGCAAGTTTTTATGTTAGTATATCATTCCATTGTGCATGTTTGCTTCATACTTGCATATCTTACTCTCAATTCAATAAAAATTACTCCATTAAGGTGTTATGTCAATGTATGTAATAAGCCTCTGTATTGTAATCTAAAAGCCAAAGATCATTTAATTTTTGTGGTAAGGCCCTATTTAATTAAGGTGGTCCTTGTTTGATGTGTGTGGCTGAAGTATTGGCACAGTCAGTATTTCAAAGGTGACAGTGTATTAATTTAAATTAAATAGAATATATTGCATATCTCAATTTATTTTGAGCAGCAGCTGTGCCTCAAAATTAGAATTGATTATTTTGTCTCTCTTGCCAGTATGTACCCTATTTGCTTCAGAAAATAGTCTTTCTACCGAAGTGCTGCTGGCAATGAAGTTTTGTACTTAGAACAGATTTTTTTACATGTGCTCGGTGCATATGTGAAGCTTTCAGAATTTGTATAATACCTATCTCTTAGCAAAAGTAACCCGAGTAGCACACATTCAGAGTTCTTTCATTTTTAAGTTGAGAGTTGTGATTTTTTGACACAACTGTTAAATAGCATTTAGAATTTGGTTTTATCAAGATGGTCAGGCTTTGATCATGCTTGCATCTGTTTGAAAATGGTTTCTTACTTAAGAGAATCAGAGATATCTATGCCTTCATACACTGCAGTAAGTAAACCTTGAGAAAGAAATGGTATCTACATTTTAAATGGACTGCATGTTTCCCTAACTGTTTCCAAAAGTATAGTTGCTAAGATGATATCCTATAAATTTATACTAAGCAAAATTCTCCCAAGAAA
>LYUA01000594.1:374558-384682 GCA_002093875.1 Calopteryx splendens | reverse complement strand
CCCTCTTCTTCCCCTCCCCCCCCCCGGGCTCTCAACTCCACCCCAGAGGCTACAATGAAGGAGAGACAGACATAGGAGCTCGCAACAATTAACAGGGAAAAATTCGTTCGCGTCTCCCGAAAAATTATTTTTTCACGGGGAATTTATTGCCGCGGGGATAAAACACGGGTAAATAGCCGCAATTGTGTTCACAAAAGAAGTGCAATTACCGCCAGAGCGCCCCTTCATGATAATGCGCCCCGGTAACACCGGCCGAGTTGCCCGCCACGGTTAGATTCACCTCTAGGGGGAGGACGAGGGATAGGTACGCTTAAGATAAATTGAGCGGAGTCGGGAAGTGAAGGGAAAGGATTAAAAGGGAGGAGGAACAAGTAAAACATCGTGAAAAGGAAGTTAAAGAAGGGAAAATGATAAAATTGAGAATTAGATCAAAAGATTTTCAAGTCATGGTAATCATTCCTTTTTAGCTCTAGTCATTGCTTTCTTAGTTCCCCCACGCCCTCTCGCCCAGTCGAGGAGCAAAGTTACGAAATTGTGTTGTAAAGGGAATCGCGGTGCAAACGCTGCACTGTGGAGGAAACTGTTTGGCCAAACGAAGGAAAGAATATAGTGGGGTGAGGATAAACTACGTCACAAGAGAGATGGGCAAAAGCAGCCGACGGAGACAGAGAGAGAGAGAGATAAGGCAGGGTGGAGAGGGGTTTTAGTATCACCGCAAAAGCGGCAACTGTGTTCCACTTGTCCTAAATGGTATTAATACACTTCTGATGCAAAGCCTACCGAGATGATAAATACGATGATGAAGACCCTAACGCTCCCAGTTTGGAAAGCTCTTATCTCTTATAAGCCCTCGAGCATTTGAATACTGCGACGCAACGCTTAGTAGGTACCTCAGTCATACACTGGATTTTAAGTGCATCGTGGTAGTCAAAACCTTTATAATATGAAATTAACATGAAGCACAAAGCCGTTCCTTAGACAATGCGACCATATGGGTGTAAATATATAGGTATGTAAAGGATTCCGGGCTTGTAAGATTACATCGGCACTGAATACATATTCATGCTACTGAAAATATTTCCAGCCATCAAAATCTTAAGACCAACCCGGTAAATATAATTTTCTTATATTTTGAAATCTGAAATTAGTAATAAATTTAATAAAACTCAATAAAGTAATGCATGAAAAACCTATTAAGATTGAATTTCCTTTAAAAGTGGGAAAACGAGCATTTGCGAAATCTTGATGTTTACCACTTAAAACTTCGGTTCGTCATAGAGTATTACCTACCTATAATTATGCTTTCTCCCTAGAATGAATAAGGAGAAATTCGATCGGAACTGGTATTTATTATATATTTTATAAGCCAGCGAGATAAAAATACAGTGGCCACTAGCTAAAGCATAAATTACTCATTGAGATAACAAGTATATCTATCTAGTTGATGGTATCGGCCGTTACTTCGTGGAAACGATTCATCATTGAAAAACAAAACAACTTTATTTTTCCACAAACTATATTTAGCACAACCGGGGTTTCCATAGTTACGTCATCTCCAGGAAGTCTGAAGCCTGGGTTGTGCTAAATGAAGTGTGTGGAAAAATAATATACCTATCCTAATGCGTTATGCACACCAAATTTTCACATTTTATTCGATGATTTCATAAATCCAACTTTTCATTCGCTACTTTTACGCCTTAAAAATGTACCAAAATCCAAGTAGGACAAAAATTGGCTTCTGATTAAAGTGCGCATGCTTACATTATAGCGAAACTATTTGGTTCACTCTGAAATCAATCACAAAACCTCTTGTCGTAATTGCTGCTATTAAAGAACTGTCGTAAATGTTATTTGTATGCTTTTGCAATATAAATGACAGGTTATCAAACAAACAATCAAATTTCAAGGGATAATATTTTCAAATATTAAAACCAAATCCATAAAGTAAGATAAACTGCGAAAATTTAATATTTCTAATATTTAAAACAATCGATAGAACCTATTTATAATATTTTTATTTCCTCATGTAGTAACTTCTGTTTTCATATAAATTATGTTTAGTGTAGATAGGCACCCAATACGCTCACCTTAAAAAAATCCCAAAAATCAGGTCCATTATTTCTAAAAAGTGTTTTCTTGATAGATAATTATAAAGAAATGAGACCAACGTATCCGCAGAAGATATAAAGTAGTATAATATAATTTCCTACTTGTATGACGCATACTACCCAACAGTTAACATTTCATATCCCAGAAAGGAAAAATTGACCGAAACTCATATTTACGAGTTTTAGGTAATCTTTCAATTTTCAGTCAATACATTCCAAACAAAATGTTTATTATTATCTGTTTGATTATTGAATCCCATACGAATTGATGCACGACATTCTCGATTAATAATTGAAACAGAAGATATCTTTCTTAGAGCTTTGGAAAACAACCTCATTGCACCATGCTAACGATAAGGAATGCCGACAAAAAAATATGAATTTCATTGACTAGCCTAGAACTTTATCGTTCCAAGCTTTTTCAATGGTCATTATCTTTAACCCATAAACATAGAATAGACTTCCTCATTTATGATGCGCCTGCGAACAATATTTCATGTGATATTCATCCTTCTCCGGAAAGCTGTGTTGAGCTAGACTGTTTACACAGGGATCATGTGGATGAATTAATCTTGAATCAATGGGAAACCAAGGCCTTCAAATCTGAATCAGCGTGCCGCACCATGATTTTGCCATTCGTAACCGACGAGAGTTCAATAAGCCGCCAGGATGTTATTTTAAAGCAAAACATCCACAATATCCGGCATATGGTACAACCTTCCGCATCAAAATCAATCGCTTCATCTCCAATGAATGCTTGGAACGTACGTGTGTTTGCCGGGGTATTAACTTTGAAGCATTAGCAATGAAGGTATCGACGTCAGTGACGTTTATTTCTGTTATAAGCCAATCAAACCTCCAACCTTTGAAAACCTTCCATTGTAAGTACAACAGGATATAAATTTCCAATGAAAATACTACACGAGACATGGACGGTGAGTCATGAAATATAACACAAAAATAATGAAAGCAAGCTGATCGAAATGGCCCAGTGTATTTAGAAACGTTTCGCAGCCTCCCATAGAATTGGCAGAGACACGTATGAATTTCATCACATTGATTATAATGTGATCCATAGTCGCCTTAAGTTTCACTTTTTCCACTCGCGGAAGCCGCGTTCAAGTGGCGGGCAACATAACATTTTATTCACGTCGAAGAAGTATAGAATACCCATAACATTATCATGTGGACCATCTGAATAAAGTACTCGAAATTCCGCCCATTAAAAACTAGCCCGATTATGCGTAGTAGAATCATCTATAAGCAGATATTTCACTATCAAATGTTATCCCAGCTGTAAATAGCGCCGGCCCAAAAGACGCACCCACAATGCTTCCATTGAAGCGCTCCCCCCAGCGCGTACAACAGACTCCCTCAAAAGCCCGAAAGCCGCAGGCGGGCTTTACTGCTCCCGAAATGTAGTTTAAACCAAACCCATTCGAGAGCTCGAATCCGAAACATCCACACACATGCTGGCTGGCTGCCCCACACAACTTCTCCCACGGCCATTGCCACCCCATTCTCCCATCCCTGCTTCGACTCCAGACTAATTGGTGCCTCAATCCGCGCCTACTCCCTTTACACACGAACATTCTCCATCCCCTCCTCCGCGTCCTTCGCCAAACCGCCTCCCCTTACCACCACCCTAAGTCGTCCGCCATCATTCACCAAAAGGTCCTTAAACGGGTGGGTCATTCCAGAATAACTAATGACAGAGCCGCCGTCTAGCCTGGCCTAGAGGGGGCCTTCGAAGAAGTGTGGGGTGGATGGGATGACTGTGGGAAGAAAGGGTGGACGCTATTGAGGGGAGTTGAGAGGCGGGGAAAGGTGGTGGACGGGGAGGAGGGTAGGAGAAAAGAAAGGACACGCAAGAGCCTACTGACAAAGGAGAGGGATTTGTCACGACAACAATTTCGGGTGCCCTGGGGGTGAGGGGAGGAGATCAGATGGGGTAGATGGGTCGTGGGGAGGGGTAGCTAAGGAGGTCGCGACCCCTTCGCCTCTCCCGACATCCATAAGTCGTCCAACCCCCACCGCCCCCCCTTGCCGCCCGGTCGCTCTATCGGTCCGATCACCTCGATGCCCGCGCATGCTGCCGCTGACCATGCCACGCGGCCTCAGCGCCATCGGACTCCGCCTAGCCGCTTGTGTGCAACAACTGCGTCGACGCTAGATTCATCATGGAGGAAGTGTTTAAACTTCCCAGACATGTCGCTCCCCCAAGATTTCTATGCGCTCTAGATAAATCGAAAATTTTTATATCTCTCGACTAGTTAACCGATATTTTCTTTAGTTGATATGTAGAACGAAACGGTAATATCACCGAAATTCCCCATAGTTATCAGTAAAACTAGTATCTTTTTGAGGTGTTCTCATTCAATGTTATTGAATATTATGCCGAAATACGAAAAGTCAAGGAGGGAATTAGGGAAAAGAGAGAGTTTGCGGGGATGTTGATAAAAAGCGTTGCTGGAGTTCCTCGGTGAACAATTCCGTTGGCCAGATAAGAAATTCTAAGCTATCGAGTGGTCGATAAATCCGGTCGAAGTGGTAGGATCGGGTATCTCTTGAAGTGATAGACGCTATATCTCGATGCAGGTAGAATCCCAGCACCGAGATTTATACTAATAGCACGTATACCATGCCGCAAGAATCGTAGTGATTGCAATGGACGGCACAGGAAGTGTATCATCAAACATATCTTCATATTTTTGTATGAACTGAGAATGATGTGGCCTGCTTGTTGTTTTTGCTGTTTTCGCAGTAGCCGTCATATATATTTTTAATTGTCTACAATGTTTAATAATTTAAATCTCCTTAAAATAAATGTAAACTTAAATTACGTGTCTTAATTGAAACGCGTGCAGGAATTTAATGCGAGACATTTTTAAGGTAGTCAAACTTCAATAGTATATGCCTCCAGAAAACTTAAACCTTAGCCATTTTTTCACAAGTGATGGAAATCTTTTTATGCAAAAAAAACCTTTTCCCGCTTATAGAGTAAGAAATAGATCATTAATCGTTTTTTATTAATATTTAAAAATTTTCCAAAATTTTAATTTCCGTTAACGAGGGTCAGCAACGATCGAATCAAAAACGAATGTCGAATCTTTGTTGTTGTTAGAAAAAGCTTGAAATTGTATTTCCCAATGAAAAATAAATGAGGAGGTAACCTACAGACATGTATTTAAAAACACCTATTTAAGAATTATGTAAAATGTCCCCATGGTCTTTCTCCATTCCTACATGAATTACGTATTTTGCCAAGCATGCATTTTCTATGCAGTAGTTCAGAAGTAGGTATTGTTGAATGAGCAAGTTGTGGAAGTGGTCGAATAGGCCTCGGCATGGTTGTGCCAGAGAACACCTATGGCGCCAGCGCACATGCATTGGCGCTTCGCACCGTCGTTCATTCTCATTGGCCATCTCACATTGCCGTTTCAAAGCCACGAACTCTCGTACTCCCGGTCTCTCCCTCTCTGCCCACCATTCCCCCGCGTCCCTTCAATCTAAAGCATTACGTGGTCCGTGTAGAAGCAGTCAATTCCGAGGGATCAGCTCGAGGTTCACCGAAGTTTTCGGAAGCGAAACTGCGGCCAGCTCAGATGCGAGGGAAGTGGATCGGACGGATTGAATCAGTCGGTGCAATCCCTCGGTGATTTTGAAACAGGAAAGGGACATTGGACGTATATACACACACATATATGTTTTGGGATTTTGCGGGAGGAGGCGACGGGATGGTAAATAACTCTACCCGAAAGAGGAAAAGTTTGAAAACGTTAAATCCCTTCTGTGGGCTAAGGAAATTCGTACTGTCCCATTTTTTTGTCACCGTCTTACCATAGGAAAGCTCTTGCGTCGACTCACTCCAAAAGAGGTTCGCTGTGGTATCAAGTCTAATCGAAAGTTGCTCGCTCTGAGTGCAGAAGGGGATAATCCATGCTCATCCTCAGTTTGTGGTAGGATGTCCAAGGGAAGTGAAACTCGCGGGGGATTGGACGAGTATGAAGGCTTGGAGGGAGATGCACAGAGTCGGAAAAGGAAGTCATGGATTCCAGTGTTGTGTTCAGAGTGTAAAATATGTTCATTGAGCAAAGGAGGGAATCAATAGTAAAAACATTAAAAGTGAAAAAGTTCAAATGTAGTGTTTATTTTGCTGATAACAATATTGACATCGAAAATTACTGAATGTATGCATGTATTCGGCATTGTCCACTTCCTTGACATGGAACAAACACATTGAGATACCTATATAATTGAAATAAGAGCAGACGTCTGATGAGCCCATTTAATTTGTACGTGTCGTTCTCTCCTAGGCCTATTTGGTTTTGATTCCCAAGTAGATCAAAATATCTTAAAGATATTTCAGGCCCTACTTTTTACATAGGCATGATTTCGGCCACGGGTTATGAGCCATCCATAAACGACTTCCATCGACCAAAGACGATTATTGAACAAAGTGTAATACCAATGTCTAACATAAAGTAGACAATACACATTAGATATCACATCTAAGCCCCACCAGTCCTCCTCCATGTGATGCAACATATGATATTTTGATGAATCCTATTGCTCGCGAGTAAACTCTTGATACAAATACCGCAGAGCGTAAGTAGCTCTTTCAAGTCCTGTGTCCTGAATTGAAGGGTAACTTAATTAAAACCTAATAGCAGTTCGACCGAAGAGCCATAAATCTCCGCGAGTTTAAAATAATTTTTTTAGATAAAAAATCTTTACTTGGTAAACTTTTGAGGATGCGGTTCCCGCTACACGTAGCGAAAACTTAAAATCCACCAAACGGATTTGGTGTCTTGAGGACGAAATCGGAACAGCGTTTCCCCGTCCAGCGTTATGCTTAATGCTAACTAGGCATAGACTTATGGGCGTGGACTAGGACCTACTGGTATGTGTAATTAATTTTCAGCGTTGAGTTTACAGCCGGATATATTCTAAACTTTAATGCAAAGTGATTTTCATTTCTATGTTATATTTTGTTTTTACCTTATGGGTTAGTGCTGGGTTGGCTCCCACCGCTGGGTATGCTGTCTGTCTACCTTCACCTACCAAACCGACCTTCGGGTTGATTACTGTGATGATGATAATGATATATTATTATTTCTACATTATTATTATATATCTCTTGATATTGCTCGATTATTACTTTGTTAATAATATTTAATTGCATTTAGTTTTATTTTATTTCATAACCATACAAAACACACTTAAGTATCCACTCAACAGTTACACACTTGCTTATCTCAGTAGGTTTAAAAAATTTTATAACGGATAACGGTTTTCTAACCTTACTTTTTTCCCACGAATTTACAAATCTATTTTTCACGGAAATTCACGAGTAGTTGAAGTACAGACTTCTAAATGTTGTATTACATAAGTTTATACATATATTTGTTTATATTGTGAAAGTGTGGTTATGGAATTAGGTATATATTCTATCATACATGAATGTGATAATAGGTTAGTAGGCAGAAGGGACTATTGTAGTCTCAATCTCGTCCAAATAAATCCAATTTAAAATTATTTTACCATTATTACTTAAAGCGTACAATCACTTAAAAAGACCACCAACTAACTCTAAAATCATTGCCGATTTAAAAAATCCGATTACTTGAATCTTCATTCAGAGCAGATGGAAATGCCCATGAAACGCGTTTTCCTACCCTTCCGGCAATTAATTCCTCATAATTTAATTCTCAATGATAAGATTTGGTGAATACGCCAATCCAATCTCAGCTCTCTTTATGTCGACCTAGCGCTTGAATTCTCGAATTCTAGCAATATATCCTGACACCTCTTGACGCTCCCGAGTGGCGGGGTACAATGTTGAAGAAGACATACCAAGTGGCTGGCATATTGCCAAAGCATCTTTCGTCGCACACCAAGCATTATGAATAATTCCTCATAGTTAATAATAGTTTATCGACAGTAAAACTTAGTTCTATTTAACTGTAAGAGACCAACCGTTAATGCCCACTTTTGGAATCATGCCCTGGTCATATAAAAAGGAGATAAGAAACTATATCAATTAAATGTATATTACGGAACCAACTAAATCATAGTGTTACTTGTACATACTCAAGAACTCTCTTGGGGTAGACACATTCGAGGGACATGCGGCAAATGTAGCAGAAATTTAGTGCTTACTGAAAGGTTAGTGGGAAAATGCAACGAGAGGGTAAGAGGACGTTGTGATCTTTCTCTAGAAAGACCTCACTTAGATAATTCCGCTAGTATATAGTTTATTTGTAACTGAGGGGGATGGGTTGCAGAAAGCTTCTGGGGGTTACAAATTCTTATAGGATCAGTCTCTTTATTAGAAATCCTTACTATTTTCAGATAAAGGACTAGTATCTTTAGTTGATTGCGGAAACTTTTAACTTTTACGGCCAACCAACCAACCGGTCTATATTAAAATCGTTTCAGCTGATTACTTCTAATCTCAGCTCTCTTTATGTCGGCCTAGCGCCTGAATCCTCGAATTTTTCTTAGGTAACTATTTAAGCGATATTGGCAACTGGGAATTACTTTTGCAGTTAGTTTTATTTTTAGATAGATGTCCATACTACATTGGTGGCTTGGAAATTTAATTTTTGTAGTACTTAGCTTAATCTTGGTGTAGTAAAAGTAAGAAAATATATGGGAATAAATCTACAAAATTTTCCAATATTGGTTAATAATGCAAAGGAGTAGGCTATAGGATGCTCAAGAAACGGGTTTGATTGACTAATTAGATCGTATTCACAATGAGGAGCTAGATTTGCTACAGGATGGAAGGTTAAAAAAATAATTTTTCCCGCCACTGATATGGGATTAGAATAATTACCAAAGATAGTGCTCAAGAAACATTATTTTATGCTATGTAGGCTAGTTATTATCCTCAATTTCATCTTATTTAATACAGCCCCGATTAACAGCTCATCTTGCATGCGTATTGTAATATTTAATTCTTGGATATATTGCTCATTTAAAGTTGTTAGTATAATGTCCTTCTCTCGCTTGAATTTGTAACCTCTACGTTTGTTTCTAATATTCGAGTAATGTATAATTTGACAGAGTACATCTGGTGTGAAAATACCCCATGTCACATACCGTATTGATGGCTTGCAAGGCACCATGTAGATCTGGAGAAGAAAACTTCTTAACATCTACTTGATAATTATGGGAAATATCATAAAGTCTTTGCCGAATTAAGTAAGGAAACAAAAACAAGATAAATCATATCTCTTACCACAGTAAACTATATCAGTCAATGCTTAAATTTTGAAAATACAATACTAATTTTACTGTAGAGATAAATGCTCGGTTTCAGTAACGGAATTTGAAGGTGGGAAGCTTGTAGTAAAACGGTTTCAAATGGTAGTAGTTGTCCAGAGTATTTAGAATTCAAGTACATATTTAAATATTTAATATGTCCAACTTCTTATAAGATGAGGCCCTAAGTGGCCTCCTGGCCGACTGTTCCTAAATCCGCCAAGTGGTGAATAGAGTGACTTGAAAGCATCGAGTTCACTCAGTGGTGTAACCATTAGATAACTTTGGGATGGTTGGGGCTAATGACAACATCTTTGCCTACCGTACCTGACATTTTTAAATGTACTTCCTTGTATTTTTAAGCACAAATATATATTGCTTTTTGCATGATATTACCAATATTAGATAATCAATTTTGTCAACTATTCTTGTGGAAGTAAAATTTGGATGGGAGGGCATAACCTTATGCCCTCTCCCTCTGGCTGAGGCTTTAGGTTGAAATTTCCACAAAACTCACGTCTAATAGCTTTCATTTGAAAAAAAGGAAGAAAAAAAGTAATGAATTTAATCAAAAATGGATCAAAAAGGAGTGGGATAAGAAGAGCATTGATTCAGTTTCACCTTGAAGTTGAAATCCAGAAAGCATCTTTTAGTCTTAATGACAAGATGAAACATTTTTTTCGGTTTTTATGTATGTACTTTCACAGTGACGATAAATAATTCGCAACTAATAAAAAACGAATATCG
>LYUA01000594.1:357942-368239 GCA_002093875.1 Calopteryx splendens | reverse complement strand
CGCAGAGGAGGGGGGTGGAGAAAGGTGGTTTTCCTCCAAGGCGGAGCATATCACGGTGAGAAGTTTCGGGATGGCGCGCGGCACCGTGCACCAACGTGAAGTATGGAAAGCCGGGATTAGAGAAGTTTTTGGCACGGAGAGGGAGGAAAGGCGATCGAATGAGGCGAGCGGGGAGGAGGCTTGGTGTGGCGATGGTGGAGAGGAAGGAGAGGGTATGTGCAGCGGTTTGGACGATATCATTACCGAGACTCCGTTGACGGCGTAAGGATGGCGGGACAGGGAGCGAATGTCTGGCGAGGGGGTGTATGAGGAAAGAAAGGGAGGGCCGGAGAAGCGGGCAAGGGTGGAGTGAAGAACTGACCCTACTCCGTACGCGCCATTCTAAAGCGACAAAAGAACTCGAGAGCGGGTGCTCGAAATGGATGCCTCTAAGCTGAGTGGTTGTTGGATAACGTTGCAGGCATTCCTAATGATGGCACCAATTTAATGACCATAGAGCGCGAATGAATACTTTGACCCAAGAATGATTTTTTCAGCAATGGGTCTACGGAGCATTATTATGTCCAAGAGCGGTGGTAAGGGTGAAATACTGTGTGCCGCCGAATCTAAATTAGTGATAGGTGAGACGTGCAATATGGGAGAATGTACAAAGAAATGTCATTCACGATTCTTTATATTACTATTTCATCAATGAGAATAAATCTGTCATAATTCTTTAATTTAGGCATACATGAGAGCGATCCATTAACCTATTTTAAAATATTATGCAAATGCATATGAAATTATATTGGAAATATCACACCTCAGTTGATTGATCAGTTCCGAATATTTTATTAAAATGTCTTAGTCTTTTTATTTCTTAATCCAGAAATGGTAATTCAAGAGCATATGTTACCATAATTTTTCTTACGCTAAGAATCAGAAATATTGCTATGGACACTATGCAATAATTACTATTTTCCTCACGAGATTTAAACGTTACATGCATTCATGCAATATTAAAAACTACTGTAATTTTTTACTATTTAAATTTTTTATGCTTGAAAAACTTTTTTAAAATATTTAGTTATTCAGGATATTAAGTATAACATATTACGAAAATAAATCATCTTCTTCTTTGGTGAATCTGTCTCCGGGCAGGTTTCAATTGTACTGTTCCCTCCATATTGTCCGGTCCTGTGCTGTCTCCCTTAGCTGTTCATATGTCCTTCCCATCTTTATGTCCGTCATCAGATTGTGCCTAATTCTTCCTCTCCCTCTCTTCCCCACTACTTATCTTTAAAACTAATTTTTCTTGGTTGTAACTAGTTGTTTTACATAACTGAAGGCTGTTTTTCCCAGGGCGATTCTGCTTCTCATTTCCTCTACGCAGCTTCCATTCCAAGTGATCAGACTTCCAAGATATTTAAAGGATGAAACTTGTTTTTCGCCATCTATAGTAACTTTTTTTGTTCGCTCCTCTTTCATTACCGATCGCTCGCGGGAATGCGTTTGAAATTTTAAATCTTAGAACATCATATCATCGAAGATCATGAGCATCCTTACTTTTAATTTAAATAACTTATTTCTATAAAATATTCATACTGGAACCGATGCAAATATTTTTCCCTATGAAATTTTTCAGATAACACCACAAAATATTAACGATAAAATATTAAATTCACTAGCATTTGATACACGACTAAAGATGCAAATAAAAAGTAATTGGAATGCAAATAAAAAGTAACCATTGGTGAAATAAAAAGGGTCGGATGTGTTTAATCATCAGATCAAAGAAAAGAGAGAAACTAAGTAGGAGTTGAAATAAGTTTTTCACTCACTCTTTCGATTAATAGTTAGAAAAAATGTAACTAAGCATAAAAGTTAATATATTGAAAGCTCCGGCAGAAAATGTGACACTTTTGGCAAAATATTTCCACAATCCTTTAAAACCAGCTACAAAATGATAGAAAACATGACGATAATACCTATAACTTTTATCATTATTTAAAATATCGAAAACTGAAATTGATGCATTCATCCGCTATCGGCTGACAGAGCCATTGTTTCTTTAAATAAAAAAAATAAATGAGAACTCAAAATACCGCTCCGCATAAAAATATCATTTTAACGATAGCGCGTCACGAAGAAAAACCAGCCGATAAAATTTGTCTGGAGGGGGTGGCTATCCCTCATCACATATAATTTCGAGCATTTCAACCGGGGATACTATTTCCCCGTGACGTCCATTAAAACGTTGGTAAAGAGGAAAAGAAAGCCACGGAGCATATTTTGGTATGCCTGAAGAAAAAACGCCCAGTTCTGTGCACTAGCGGGTAGGATTTCCCGGATAAGAAAAAAAAGAGGAACGTGAACATTTTAACTATAACAAAAGCGTGGTGAACTCGTGATGAAGGAACGAGTGCTGCATTCTTACCGGAGGAGTGTAAACTCCTGCGTGGAGAAGGAGAGGTGGAGGAAGACATGAGGAGTACAAGGTGGGAGGGAGGTGGAAAGGAGGGGGAAATGAGAGGGGAAAGAAAATGGGAGAGGGGAGCGAGGGAGAAAGGGGACGGAGTAGGGGTGAGGGTAGAGGGTGGGAGGGAAGAAGATGTGCTCGCTGGAATGGAGGAGTGCGAAAATGTGAGGAATGCGAGGGAGGAGATGAAAGAACAAGAGCCCCAGCCAGCATGGTTCGTACTACCCAAAAGAAAGAAATGCCAAACCAAAAAAATTCGTGTCATTTAAAATACTTTCCCGTATATCCATTGCTATTTGGCCGAGCATTCGAGTTGAAATATTTCATATAATAAAAAGACCAAAAAGTTGTAATTTCTGTTTTCGACGATGGAATTATGGGGTCACTCGTACACGGATTTTAAGAGGGGGGGCATGTTGTTTTATGCTTGTGAATTTCAAACACGCGGAGCTGTGGTTCTTCAGCATGATAAATAACAACTGTTTCATTTGCTTTTGATGCTTTAAAACGTTAAAAAGAAAGTGGCGAGTTTCTAGAATGCCCTTCACTAAAAGCTATGAAATGGCCTACTTTAAAAAGTATTTATTATGGGGATGTGTACCGCTAAAAAATATTCCGTCTTTAATAATTTAATATGGCGAAAATTATGAAAGAAAAAGACCAACTACAAGTACACAAACCCGGCATATATGTTTATCAAATGGTAGTTAAAAAACTATACTTCGGCGAATTAAGAATGTAATTTAATGCTGACAAGTAAGTATACTCGGACTACTTTCGCATAAATTTAATACAATGTGACAAATTACTTTCCTACCAAACCGAAATGTAGAGAAATAGGTATTAAAACGATAAATGGAAATAAACGGCGCAACTAGGAAGACGTAATGATTTAAAGACCAATTAAAAAAATAAATGAAATGAATTGCCAACTATTATTTGCACTGTAAAATTAAGTAGATCAAAATTACAGTGGTATGGTAGCCGTAGGATTTCGAGGGTTTACATTCATGCCCAGGGCTGAAGCAGCTTTCAAAGATTTGAAAATCGATTTGATCGTTTCACGACTCAAACATTTTCAGTGATAATCCGAATTATATCGGTGATTTATATTTGTAGGGACAAAGAAAAACTAAAAATATTAACGTAACATCAAACAATACTCAATTAAAACTTCTACATACCTCAAAGCTCAATCACGTATGAACTTAAGAGGAGACCGCTGCCCATGATTACCTCATCTACTAGACCGTTATTCTGCATAAATAGACAAAACTTAATTTTTTGCTCACAAATATTCCTTAAAAAAAGGAGGGTTTATACTGAACGACTATTTCATTGACAGAACGATACTCATTCGGCGTTGCAAAACGAAATTGGAAGCATGACTAATGAACGGTTAATTTTTATCAGAATACATAAAACTTATGAGACTGAAATGATCATCATCAAGGATTTTAACTATTAACTGAATAATTACCACTCTAATACGTGACTACAGCTGAAATCGGTGTTTAAGCAAACTAATGGTCATGGCTGTGAATAATGAATCATAATTTAAATAACAGAATACAAAACTCATTCTACGCAGGCATTACTTAGTCAGAGGCTATGAACAGCACAAATTAAAAATAATATTTGTCGTCATTACCTCTGGGGGATTCAATGTACGCAAGTGCAATCGAAATTTATAAAACAGAAAAATATTAAAATGCTAATTAATGACATCATTGAAAGACGAAAAATATTTGTTTATAAAATTATATTAATTCCTAGTGGTCCTAACGCGTAATAAGGCAACATTCACACTGACAGGTATTTTAATTGCTGTGAAATGCATACTTCAAGTAATTATAATAAAGATATTTTTCTCAATAAACAAAATGTATTTTTATTTTTGTTAATTAAATAGCAGACTTACGTAACTCTGAGGAGATATGACTGTTCTGGGCGTTCCCTTGTTAGGGGAGGAACAGGGAATGGGAGAATCGGGTGAGACAGGGAAAGAAAAGCGCAGAGATTTTTACCTGTCTATTGAAGACTATTGGCGACGCACCCTTTGTCCAACGTTCTCCACGGTTAACTGACAGACCCCAGCACCAAGTTGAGGCTTATTTGGGTACCTTGTGCCGGCATTGATGTCCACAGTGCGGAATGTTTGAGGGCGGCGCTGCCCGGTTGACCACAGTATGTGGTGTCGCTTGTCGCACTCAGGTCGAGTGAGGTGCCTCCACGGTTCATCCCCCAGCTCCACTCTCCCGCCGTCTTGTTTTACTATCCCAGTAATAGTTTCACTCATTGGAGTATTATTTTTCCTACTTCTTCTTTCTCCACATTTCTTAATCCACATTCATTAAAATGCACAATTAGCACCATTGAGAAACTCTTTTCCTTTTGCTCAATGCCTTGTTGGAGAGACGCATGTTTCTACTTCGACTGTCCGTTGAACTAGCTAGGTGACACCGTATCACCCAATACCCAAAATACTTCACTAATTTCTAAAACTCAACCACATAAACAAATCAATTCCTATTAAATTATTTAACGATAGCTAATACTTCCTTTGAATTAAAAAAACCCCGATGGATACTTCACCATTACTGAACTGTGCACACTCATGAATAGGAGATCATG
Organism: Calopteryx splendens; assembly: GCA_002093875.1. NCBI lineage: Eukaryota > Metazoa > Arthropoda > Insecta > Odonata > Calopterygidae > Calopteryx > Calopteryx splendens. The sequence goes on along the minus strand of LYUA01000594.1, from coordinate 363,147 downwards.
ACAATATTGAGTTCCACAACATATACCATAACAAATTACTATGAATATAGAATCAATTAAATTATTCGGACTGGGCTCTTTGTAGGTTTTAACAATCAAAAAATTACTTTTTTCTTACCTATTCGTAAAAAAAATGAATCAGTATTATACCTTATGAAACAATCTAAAATGTGTACGACAGTCACTACATGGAACACTATAAATCCCGTTGTGAACATAACATCCCGGCCCCTTTTGCGTGATTATTGCCAACTCTCCTAATATGCAATGTACATTCTACAGATTAGTTTACCACGGGAGCGATCTATAATCGAGGAGAGGCCTCTTGGTTCGCTCTCGTCTAAGCGATAACAATGGCCAGCGCTCGCAGGCGCTTCCCAGACCCAAGGCCAAGCTCATTGTCCGAAAGAGTCCACAACTTGACTACTCCAATGCGCTCGGTCACCAGCAGTCTTCCCTGAACTACCTTGAAATGGTGCGCCGGATCTTTATACGTTTGATGAGGTGAGGGGAATAGGTTGGGACAGGCGAATAACGGTGGAGGGTCTACCCAGCATTGAGAGATTTTATTTTGGACATGGCAACGGTAAGAGACGGTTCCGGTTTTTAGTCCAGCTCAATTCAAAGGTGACAGGGCCTACGAAACTACATAATTTGCGACCCAGGAAAAGACAGGGAGGGGAACAACGGGTACTGTCGTGAAATGCTGACTTGGATGCTAGCATTATGATATGACTTCGTCCACTTCATCTCTCTTCATTATCATAGTGGCAGATTGCGAGGGCTAACCTTTAGGATCTTATTCATCTTTTCGACCTGGAATGCTTGAGGTTAGTAGGGACACGCAATAACATGTTTTATACCCCACGCGGAAAACATGTATGATTGATACGGTATTACGGCGAGTTCTGGGCCCTGGCTAGGTCGGTGACTGTGGGGCCATTGCCTTTCGGGCCACCCGTTTTCCTGATAATCGGCAACGATCAGAAAAATGGCGTTTTCCCATAGTCAACGCCGTGTAGGTACACTAAGGGACTGTTTTAACGATGTTCCCTCCCGAGAAGACCGAGCAGAGTCTGCCTCACAGAGCAACTGTCCTTGCTCTATTTATGCAAAATCAGCGTCCACCATTCGCTCAGCAGGGAGGGGTCCCAAGTATGTTCTTAATTACTCGCGCCTAGCTTCAGTTTGCCATCCCCAGTAAGAAACTCGCAGAATGTTCGAGGCGGAGAACTCAAATGCCACAAATGGTCCCTGCGGAGATTACTTCATGCGATATCCAGCAACTCCGCCTCTCCCCTGGGTCCTGTTAGTTGTGCGTTTATTCACAACTAAAGTGTTACGTATTCTCCGATACTCCCGGTTTTACCTCGACTCTGGTTCCAGATTTATGCATTTTTTCGACGTGAAATTATTATTACGGGGAACAAAACCCCGCTGGAATTCCGCCCGAAAGGTCACGAAGTCACCAAAATTCGTAGTACAGTAGTTTTCCCACTCCTTCGCTCTTCCTATCAAATCATCTGGGAGTAATTTCAGTTGGGCTGAGTCGTCCAGCTGAAAATACGAATTTAATTATCCAATCTCTCCAGAAAGTCCATCGAGCTTTCTGCTGTGTCTCCACTGAAAACCATTTACCACCGTAGCGTCGCTTCTACCAACCACCGTTCCCATTCCTGCCGGCTGTGTGTCAAACTGCCTGGTTCCTCGCACATGGTAAATCATTGACCAGAAGGTAGGTTCCCGGCATGGTCCCGCCATCCAGACGTAAGCCAATATTTAAAAACCACGCTGTGCTACCATTTGATCCGTATGGTTTAAGGGTAGTAGATCATAATACATTTTCGTGTATTTTTCAGTTTTTGTGTATTACGGAAATCACAACATTTCTTTATTTTGGGAAACTACAAACTTTTATTACGTAACTCTTGAGATTTTGGCTCTCATCCGCATTCCGCGTTCTCATGTTTCGGGCATGATCAGTGATTATTTCGAATGGGAGAATCAGGAGAGAGGAAAGGAAGGTGCAGGAATTTACCTGCCTGATGTAAGCTGCTGGCGACTGTACTTCGTCCAACGTGCTCCGCAGTTACCTGACAGACACAGGCATTAAGGTGCAGATTTAAACATGTAGGTACCTTGTGGCATTGATAAGGAGGTATTCAGCGTTTGGGGGTGGCGCTGGCCTGGTTGACCTCAGTATGTGGCCTGGCTTGTCGTACACAGAACAACTGAGGAGCCTCCACGTTTCAACTGCAGCATGTGAGAATTTATGAGATGACTAAGTGAAAAAGCATATTTTTTTTATTACACACGAACTTTTTTCGGTTGCAGTGCTTTTCCATAGTCTTATGAAAATTCAATTTTTCGTCAATCTTAAAAGTTCAAAATGGTACTCGAAAGATTTAAGTTCTTTGATGTGATTCATTAAGGGAAGAATAACATTACCCTCAAGTTTCACGAGCATCAAAAGGCATGCTCTAGGGAAAATGAAAAAAGAATCCTTATATCCATTGAAGTTGGAGCATGAAATTACGGGGATAAGTTTAAAATACGTGGCCGTAGTTTTCATAAGAGAAATATGATCTTCATATTTTACCCTAGAATTGCATATCCCATTCATACGTGACATAACCACTTGATGTGTTGCTCTACTTAAAGACGCCCCTATAAAGACAAAGTTTCTCTATGTTCCACGCAGGAGAGGAGAAAATATTTCTGGTCCTGGCATTTTGTATAATCTCAACAAACTTTACCAAGTGCCACCGGAGAATTAAGTTCATGACAAAAGAAGTGCTGCATACCCCTGGGAGTAATTAGAGTATATGACTGTTGAGACTACCGGGTATAGTGCTAAACGTCACGTTGATCTTTTTATTTCATATCAAGTTTTTCTCTACAGACTCGTTTGTCTCGCTATGATAAGCCAATTGTAATTTCTTTAGAGAAATTGCATATTCGAATTTCAAAAGAACGTGATGGGAAAGCATATTTAGCAAGTATCTTAAATAATATTTTCGAAGTGCATTTTAACTAACTTTTTACTGGGAATTGGCTACGTTGCGAATGGGTTGCGAATAGTGACCCATTTATGAGCCATACTTTAATCAATACCGTAAAAAATGTAGGTAATTTCTCTCTTGACAAAAAGCTTAGGTATAAATAAAAAAATTAAAACATAAACACAGACATCCCCAAATATGTAACAGTAAAACTCACAGAAAAATTTAACTGAAATATTTTTTTAATGAGTAGGTACTATACTAATTTTCCTCGAAAAAGTGATTTATATTTCTAGATATTAATGAGGCAAAAGTTTTACATAAGCTTTCACTTATGTAAAAGAGAAAAATATTGATACGGTGCGAAATGTATGTTAAGATTCATATTACTTTTAACTGGTCAAGGAGGAAAGGAGTACATAATTAAATTCGTATTGTATATTAAATCTTGTATTCGAGGAAACCAAATATTTTCCATCATCAGATCATTACATCTACATAGTATTCTGCAAGCCGCCACGAGGACGTGTGGCAGGGGGTGTTAAGTTTTTTTGGAATTAACGACTTCCCATGACCTCCATTTTCTGCATGTTTTACAGTCTTCCTCCAAAACTGCGTGACCCGCTAAATATGCCGCTCTTTGCAACCTAAGTTCGCGGTAAAGTGTTTTCAACGTGGACCATCGACTTGCGCGCATACCAGAGGGGGTGTTAGGTCACCAGCCATTAATGATATTTGTCATTATTGTTTTTTGAATCCCGCCCTCTTTGAAACACGGGATGTTCGAACTGTCGTATGAGTTTCCCAGTGCTATAGTAAGCAATTGTGTGAAGGGAAAATAATGCCCTTAATCCATTTGTTCGGCAGTCATTCTATTTCAACTTCCCGTCGTGATCTCATCCACCAATTTAATTCGGAGGCAAAATAATTCTTTCCGTTTAATTGTTGAAATAGAATGATTTACATCTTTCCAAAAGTCTTAAGGCGCGGATGCAATCTTCGTGCTTCAAGTGGCTCTCATTCAAGGCTATCCTTGAACAATGAGACGCTCCCCGTTCGTTCATCACGATTCTTCACGAAACGGGCAGCTTTCTTATGTATCCTGTTTACTCCCAAGATTATTCCCTTCCACATGGTCCAAAATGCTCCAATCATACTCAAATTATGAATCAGTGATATATTTAAATAGTAACTATTCACCATCTACCTAATCTTCGGGGGCGAGTGGCAACAACTTTGTTTTCCAGTAAATCCATTAATGGAAACTCGAAAGTGCGATTGGTACAAGCATATATTCCAAAGAGGGACCGTAAACGGAAAACCACAAATAGAAAAACTGTCTCCCAACTACATGTCATTAAAATTTGATGAGCTTACTAGTTTTCTTCTGTAAAAAATATAGGTGATATCGAATCCATTGTGCAGTTTACCTTTTTGAGATCATTGCAACGCGATTAATGGCTTCTCATATTGCGTCTTCAAATTCGAATCTTGAGCCACGTGACAATTCTATAAATGGTCGGCGGTTAGTGCTAATCAAATCGACTTGGCAGAAAAATAAACAAAAATCATTTTATGGATGCAATATGTAATTTAAATAAATGCAGCTAAGCATTCCACCTACGATGTGAGTAAAGAGTAAGATCGGAGAGATGTTTACGGCGAAGGCATATCTGCATGCTTACATTCCAACTGGAAAAATGAAATTCGACATTGTAAAATTCGGAATTAACGACTTCCCATGACCTTCTCCATTTTCTACATGTTTTCCAGTCTTCCTCCAAAACTGCGTGACCCGCTATAAATGCCGCTCTTTGCTACCTAAGTTCGCGGAAAAGTGTTTTCAACGTGGACCATCGATTCGGGCGCATACCAGAGGAGACTTGGAGGATGCAAGGACTCGCGAATAAATTTCGAGCCCTTCGCGGACATAATACACGGCCTCCTGCCGCAGGGGCCCTTGCCCTACGTCGACGCAATCGGGTTTCCCTCCACCCCTTCCCCACGGACCATCGCCATAGAAACCCACAGCCAACCAATTTCCGCGGGAAGGATAGGGCCTTGGGAAGGAGCCGATGAAATGGTGCAGGCAAGATCAGGGGTAGCAGGTTCCCGGCGGATATGAAGTGCCCCTTTTGGCTTCGAACACACACACACATAAACACATGCCCTACCGCAAATGTGAACAGCTACGCGTGTGGAA
>LYUA01000594.1:240039-272202 GCA_002093875.1 Calopteryx splendens | reverse complement strand
GGCGCGAGCGGGTGGGTGGATTGGGGGTGACGGGAAATGGGGATGAAATAAAATCAGGAGGAACGGAGAGATTTGTAATTGAGGGGGAGGAAGGGTTTGTATTTCTCGAGGCTCATCGGAAGCTCGAGGTTGGGTTCGAGGGAAGGAGGAAGGCGTGATGGAAGTGAAGCCAGGGGTGGGGAGGGGAGAATGATGATAAAGAAAGAGAGGGGTAGGCCGAGGGGGAGAGGTAGAGTGGAAGGGAGGGGAGTGTGGATGCGGGAAGCGGGGGAAAAGTCTCAAACCGGAATCCTTCTGGCGATGATGATGCGATCGTTATACGCGAAGGGAAGGGGGAGAGGATGGGGAGAGGATGGGGTGATGTATTAATTCAGGTCTTCTTTCGGAAAGAAGATTCGTTTACTCTGCAGTCACCAGGAATGTGTTCAATTTGTGCCAAAATTATGGTGTCCTTCAGGATCAAACCACATCGAATTCATTTAAATGGCTAATTTCGACAACGAGTGACGTTTCAAAGTTTGAAGACCAACTTTACACCTTGATTATTGACATTTATGCCAGTGAAAGTGCAGTCGGCTCGCACTCACTCAAATTATCTAGTCCAAAAAGCTATGTTATGGAAACGCAGGTTAAGAATTTATCTATAGTTTCATTTTCTATTTTTTTTCGTTACAAGCGGTCTTTAGCTTTGGTAGGTGAATGTCAGTAGGCACATATTTCATTCACTTACTTATTCAATATTCAAGTAGGCATACTTTCGCGTCAATTATGTGCTCAGAATTATTTTAGTTACTAACTTATCTCTCGAAACACGGGTTAAATTTAATAAAATAAACATGTCAAGTCAACAACAAGTCATTTTCGTGCTCAAAAGCTGTTTTAAATGCTTTATTTTGAAAACGGTAAAAATATGTGAATGTCACTCACTTTTCTCACCCGAGATATATGTATTATTATCCCCTCAAACGTGTGACAACTTTTCTTGAGTGACGGCAGCACAGCGTTGTGGTATATTAATGCAAAATAATTCATATTAGAATTCCTCTCTACACATTCACAGAAAAAAGAATATGTAGTGAAACATATTGAGAGCATTTACGAGCAGCTGCGAGACACAAACAAAGAACAAACCGCTGACAACGCGATTCGTCTTCAAGCTGCAGTTGCACACAATGGAGCCAGTCCACGCAGGCCGCACAAAGACTATAAGGTGCAAACAATGATGAGGGAAGAAAAGAAATAAAAATTAACCATGCGCGCTAGAGAATTACTAATGGAGCGCACAGATGAGAAAAACGAGCAAAGAGGACTGAAGACAAAAAAGTCGAAGCAGACTGCGAATGCCGTTAAAGAAAAGAGCTCTGGGAGGGAGGGAATCATGCGCCCACCTCAATCTCCGAAAACAAAAACAATAATAAGAACACTCATCTTTAGGACAGCATCGTGATGTTTGGAGGAATATACAATGGGACCTTTTTCACCGTGAAGAGTGTAAGGTGGAGAGAAAGGGGAAGGGGAACGGAGGAAGGGGCGAGCATGAGAAAAAGGGAGTATCAACCTACACTACCTTTGTTCTCTTTCCCTCCGCCCCACCTCAACACCCCTCCCCGTATTTCTCTCTCCCAAAGTACCTCTACACCCCTCATCCCTACACCTCACCCTCCCCCCTCGCCTTTCCCCACACCCAAACAATCTTTTGCCCCTACCCCGCTCTCTCCCAAAACTCTCTCGCAGTCCTGTGAAGGCAAAACCCTGGCGCTCAACAAATTAGGAACGATGACAACGCATTATGCAAGAGACGTATTAAGACGTTGTTGTTGCGCCGTTGGAGCGGGGATGGGACGGGAGAGGTAGTGGGAGAGGTAGGACGAGGTTCTGGGGTTTGTGGAGAGGATGAGATCGACACAGACACACAGCCGTACGCCCAAACACGCATGCATTTATACAAGGACGAACCCCCGAGAAAGATAGAGACATGCTAATCGGGGGGAAGGGCGGTGGAAACGGCTTGGTCTGAAGTGAGAGCGTGAGGAAGGAGAGTGGGGCTGTGGAGAGGGGAGGAGAATGAGAGAGAGAGAGATCGAGGGGGGGACCTTATAAGGGCCCTTGCCCTCCCCCATCCCCACGGTCTCCTTCCCCGAATGTCTCGCTTGTGTTTGGCTCTGGGATAGCAGAAACACAACACAGGTATGCGATGAAGAGACAATGAGGAATGTATGAGGGTTGTAAAAGAGGAGAATATGGAGCACCATGGAGAAGGGTTTTTCGGTGGTCGAGGCTGTGTTAGCTCGGTGTGGGGAGGGGGGGTTAACGGGCTGAAGGAAGAAGACATGGGAGTGGGAAGCGGCTCGGTTGAGGGCGAGGCGTGCGCGTCATCGTCGTGGCTACGTAATGAAATTACATCCGTTTCAGACAGATTATCGCTCGTCACCACTTCCCCTCATCAGCCAAAGGAAGCGCGATTTCGTATGCTCTTGCGGATTCCACATTCCTGAATTGTCGTAGGGAAAATATCGAAGAGGATCCAAATACGCTCCTTAACGACCGCAAATATCCTCCGTCTAGCAAACAGTTAACGCCACGTGTAGGTAGGTAGATTAAACTGCATGCATTTTCCAAAGAATGATCATATTTCAATTTCAATGGAAAAAACATAAATTCTTTTGCAAAAATTTTCTATAAAATAATATCATATGAAAAAAATACGTTTAGCAATATCAAATGAAAAAATCTTTAATTCGAGTATACTCTCTATTAAATAATTTATAATGGGAACTACCTCTGATAATCATCAGAGATCAATAGTGGGGTATTACATTTTGCATAGACACATGAATGTATGTATGGCATACATCAATACTTTTCCCTCGAGAAATTAAACTTTAAATTTAAAAGGCCAAATTGTTTTGGTTCTTAACTTGACATAAGACATTCAAGGTACTGCACGAAAGATGGGGATATTTTCAGTAAAGTTAAATGATTGGGTGAGTAATACTGGTTGAACGATTGGATATCTAGGAAAACTTATAAGATCCCACTTTCCAGATTCTGAACGAAATTGTGTAAAAAAAAATGAAACCACCCACACATATCTAACTATGCTTTTAAAATAAGAAAAGCATTATTCATTGTCCGAAATTCGAAGCCAGTTGTGATGAATTTGCTTTTATTACGATTATCTAAAAAATTATAACTTTATCTGATAATCATAATATTATGATTTCACGAATCATAATGTGATATATCTTACACCACTGGACATTTTGTAAACTCCCTAAATTCAATTTCAATTACTTTATATCGATGTGGTGCTGAAGGGTTTCCGGTGCTCCATCGCGTTGTATGTCTGGTGGNAAACCCTTCAGCACCACATCATTAAACATCGCGGAAGCCTACGTCAGAACTACTTTATATCCTCGAATAAAACTGCTTGGAGCATGTTTAAACAGCTACTCTAAAACGAAAAAAGACATCTCCTCAAGGCAAGTAATAATTTTTAAAAAAGCAAAATTTAAAGAAGTTTCAATTCACCACAACATTTCTACATTTCATTTCTCATCATCTCGTTAAATATCAGATATAATAAGTACCTAATATTTCTACATATTTTGGACTAAGTACTAACGCAATTTACGTGATGCGGCTGCAAACATGTGATATATACTTTTGAATTGGGTGCATAATGTATTCATTTACTCGAATGGATTTATCAATATCAAAATTCAATGCCAAATTTTGCTTTATTTCTATAAAAATTTCGATGAGTACAAGCATTACATTCCTAACGCCATTTATTTTTTCATCGTAACACCTCAAGAGAGAGGCATACATACAATATCTTTACCTTCCGTAACCTGTTAGCCACAATTTTTCAAAATGACATTATAATCAGAATTACTAGTGTCAGACATTAATCAATACAATCAGAGCTGCAAGTAAAAATAAAATCGACTTATTTGAAAGGATTTCCCAGTCATTATTCACCCACGTCATTGGCTTACATGCACATAGTGACCAGTTTAAAATAGCATCATCGCCAAGGACCGGAATTGAGACGAAAAATGACTAGCACCTGAGGATGGGGTCCTTTATCTCCTTGTAAGCCTCGTTACTAAAGCGGCGTCAGCATCATTTGATCCCCAAGCAAGGGAGGCATTAAATCTTCTTTATTTTAAGCAGGAAGTCAAAAAAAACTCCCCTCTTATTATTTCAAAAGAAATCCTTAACGGAATTACGAAACACTTAAGACGAACTCTCACGTACCTACATGGAATACGCGCACTCGCAAGCGGCTAAGGCGTGAAGAGTGGATTAGCAACTAATTTCCTTGCGAAGAAAAGGTCCACGACGGATACGCCGTCTGAGGGATGGGATGAGGGGGAATACACAAAGGGATTAGGGCCTAGCAAATTGCTCCCCATAAAACAAATACGGCATCTTCACGACCGGCTAACTCATAAAGCGAAATGGTAACCACGGCCTTTAAGGTACCTAACGGCGGGGCTATTTAACTGCCGGGTCGAATCCAGCAGGAGATTATCGGACCCAAGCGATGGAATGCACTGACAAATAAATTTGTATACGAAACTCACATTTTACATTTATGTACTAATAACGCCGAATAAAATTGATGACAATGAATATATTCTTAGGCAAGTTAAAAAGTTTCCTTAAAAAACAACATTGACTGTCTTCACTTACTTCAACACTTCCAGCATTGAAAGTAAAGTAGGTACTCAATTCTGTTGCATATAGCTCAAAACAGGTAATTCAAATGATTTAGCGAGTATATGTGAATTCACAAGATCCTGTTAAAGCCGTTTATTAAATTCACCAAGTAAAATGTGATGTTTTTCATAATGATGTGCATTGTAATATGATGCTTCTAGATGTGGAGTTTAATACAAAGTGTGAATATAAGATTAACTGCCATCAGAACAGTATGGCATAATAAAAAGGCCATAGGTAATAATTAGACACTGTGTGTTAGGTTTCAATATTTAACATCTAACAAGGACCTTTAATGGTCACATACGGTGCAGTCGTCAAAATATTTTTCATCGGAAGGTCAAAAATATCAGAAATAGTTTTACTAAAAGTTGAGAGGACGAAAAGTATGCCGGGATAGGTACTACCAAAAAAATGGGCCGTACATTACAAAAGACATTTGCACTGTTGTGAGAGAAGGAATACGCACATATGTACGTTGAAAAGAAATCTTAATTTTTTCGGAGGCACGACTTTATTTCTTGGAGGCGCAAGGCATTTACTTTAATGACAATCGTCCTTCACTCAGCCCACTAGTTTTACCAGGCATAAATCTTCTGTGCTTTAACGCCAGATTCGAACAGGGCGAGCAGAGGGGCGAAGCGAGAAGGGTGAGGGGGAGATAAGGTCGTCCAGGGGTCATGTATCCTCTCATTTTGATCCACCTCCTAAACTGAAACACCTGCGCCGAAGCAAAGTAAACGATTCCAAGGATCACTTCCGACTAACGAGCGCACTCTAAGAAGAAGGGACGTGGGGTGGGAGGGCGCAGGGGGATGTGGGCGGATGATATGGAGAGCGGGGGAGAAGGGGCTCTCCTTTGAACGGCTCGCCGCAACACAAGCACGCACGCACGCTCGTACGAGCAAGCGACCGATCCCGGGATGGATGCTCTTCCTTCGATGCGGCTGCCTTGGTTTTGCGGGAGGGGTGAGGAGGAGTCGGGAGGAGAAAAAGGGAGGTCAGACACCTCTCTCTCCCTCCCTCGCTCGCTCCAGTCACGACAGCGGGGAGTGGGGGTTCAGAGGGCGGAGCGGAGAGAGAGGGGGGAAGAGAAGATTGAGTCGACGGGGAGAAAAGGTCACACACACTTAACACATTAAGCACACAAAGTCCGCATCGCGGTCACAATGCCACCACGTCTCTCCATTCCTCCGTCTCCATCTCTCTCACCCCCTCCATGTCTCTCTCTCCCCCCCTCCTTCTCTACCACCATTCATCCCTCCCTCCCCTCGTCTTTCTCTCCGAGCCCTCCAGTATATCATATTCTTTGTTTTTCACGGGGATTTTCCCCTCGAGTTCCATCGCTCTTGTTCCCACCAATGCGCCTACAGCCACTTTTCTCGATTGATACTAATTTCACCTCGTCGTATAAATTAGTCCGCTGCGAGCGAGCAATGGAGAAGGGAAAAGAAATATCACATTGCCCCACTTCTCGCGCGTATTTCAGGAGCTGTATTTGCATTTTGGTCCATTCCTCTATTACAATTAATAACTCGAAAGGCGCTCTTAAGGGAAGCTTTATCTATTGCAGGCTAAATATGACATAGCTCTCCGCTCCAGGCAGTTGACAGAATATCCTCCTAGATATAATATGAACACTTACCACAGAGAAATATGTAAACCCATCATCTTATATTGGGTAGGCTCAGTGAATTCCTCAAATTCCGTTTGTGGAATGTAGAGACAAAAATGTCTTCCTTATTAGATATTATGATCAAAATAAAATAAAGGTTGAAAATCCTCCTCTTTGCAGTATGCATTCGACAAAAAAACCATAGAAATCAATGCATTCATTGGTTTGATAGTAGAGGATAGATCTTACCTAATACTAAGGTGAAATTTACACATCAGGTTATGAGAACCAGTTCCTCTCCCTGTTTAAAATGTATCGTTAGTATGGGTAAAGAACGAACAGGGATTTCGGTAGATTTTGTCTTAATTTAAGGCCCTTGTCGATAGTTAAGTTCTTTTTTCATATTTTCTAATCTTTTGCTGACGAATGTTACTCTTCAATAATCCTTAATTAAACATCTGCAAATCTGGCTTCAACTCTCCACCGACTTCCATTCACCGTTCCTATCATCGTTGCATCCGCGTATCGAAAAACACGGACGATAATAGGAAACACCGTAATACTTTCTTGTCCTATCACAATGCCCTTCTCCAATCATTACACCATTGATTTCTAATCACATTGAGATTTCGAATCCAAGAGGGTACGGTCTAAGCGGGTGTGTCTTAGGCTTACACTTTATAGTTTTATATTGCACATAACCATTATGTTACACAAAGATAATAAATGCATAAAATCAAATAAAAAAGTAGCCTACCCTTCCTCTCCCACTCCGCTGTGTTGAACATTTCCAAACCCACTATGAAATCATACTCGTTTTATTTCGCTTTACTTTATTCAAATGGTCTCATTACTATAATGGTAGCATGGGTCCCCCTCCCCTTTGGGATTATTAGCGATCTTTTCCTTGGTACTTAGCCGATTGCCCTCTTATGCATTCTTTAGGTGATGATGCATACGTTAAATACACCTGCACCAACTTTGCTGCGTATGTAGTCAAACGTATGGGAGTGGTGACGTCAAATAATATTTCTTTTCTCTTTTTCGAGATGGATTGCAATTGACTCATGGAGTATATTTAGTCAAAAGGTTATTATTATTAATGCAACGGATGAGGCTATAAAAACTCTTCCCTCTAATTTTTCCTTTACCCTGGAGTAATTCTGCAGAGATCTTATATACACCAATTGTCTTGTTCGCTTTCATTTCCGGGACTCTCTTCTCTACCTCACTATCTAGCATCCTTGGGTCTTCATTCATATCACATTATATAATTAAGCCAATTATCCTAACGTCATTGCTATAAAGATCTTACACATAAGTATTAGGTATTTTTACCTTATGAATACCATTCGGTTTCAATAACAACAGTTCTGTTTTAACCCTTATGGTTTTCCTTATATACATTTTTACAATTGATTCAACGCCCTTAGGCAGCGTGCCCATTTGCGTGCATCTTCCTAACATACTTTTGTTCACCATTTTATGACTCTCATCCCTCTCCTATAACGCCCTTTAGCAGATAATGTGGTAATTCATCGTGTATCTTGCATTAATGTACATATTATGTTTATATAAGCACGCATGCATATATACTCTAGGATTATCAATCTGATCTAGCAATCGCAGGTGTTTCTCATTTTCACATCAAACGAGTTAGCTAAACTTCCACGCTCTATTCCTTGATTATCACCTTTTTCCTCATCATCAACCAAACATTACAAACCTATTACTATTCTGACCGTTACGCTATTTTGTGTCTTCACTGTTATTGACTCACCTACCGAGGTATTCTGCGCGATGGTGACCGCAGGTGTCTCGGGTGTCCCCCCTTTACTTGGTACGGCACCTGTCCCAGCGGGACGAGTCCCATATTTTTCAAAATTCATCACTCTTACATTTCTGTCTATCATGCTTTCATGGAAAAATAATTGAGGTGATTTCCCTCTGCCTTCCTTAACCAAGTTTTTAACTTGACACCATCACTCACACTGCCGCTCCACTGGGGTCAAACTCTTTTGCAGCTGTCTCGCTCAGGGACAGGCGCTGAGTGGACTACCTTTCGTCTGGCTTCTTTTCGACCTGTCTGTCATGGGTGACCCTACCAGGAGCAATACTAATTGCTCCAGCAAGGGCATCTCTAAGGGTCATCGAAACACGCAAGCCCTTAAACCACGCCAAGGTTGTAATCTTCCTGAAGGTCATGGACTATAAGCCTTTAATAAAGATAAAAAAGAAAATTCAATAGGCAAGATTTAACAGAATACACACTTTTTATTTACATAACCATGTCAAAAAGAGAAGAGATCTATCTAAAAAATTGTAAAAACAATTAAAGCAGGCAGTCATAAACTTTATATCCGAGAAATTCTTTCCGTAAAATCAGCGCAAGGCGAAAAAAAAATCGAATTCATAATATTGTATTAACGGTCATGAGGTCATGAAAATGTGAAAGCCTGACGGGAGTAGGAAATAACTTTTGATTGATTTAACTTATTTTGACAGATTCTTTCACACCCTACACATCATTAACAGGTACCACAAATTAAATAATTCAAAACTTCATATCAAAAATTATACTCATGGTAAAGAAAGGATATATTTAATGTCTTAGCTGTACTGCAAAGAATAGGCCTGAAAATTGTTTAGTTTAGACTTCCTAAAACCTCTGTGGAAGTCGATTTAACAGGTAATATCTTACCCCTAAAATCCATAGTTGAACTAGCTTCAGTAATTCCTATTTTCAAATTAAAATAGGCTAATGCACTCAAATACTGAACTTACTCTGCATTCTGATATACACACCCATAGCAATAAAACTTCCATTACCATACATGTCAACACCTTACTCACAGCAAGATATGGCATCAAAGCCATCTGGTATCAGCCAGTCAAAACCTATAACGATTTTCCCTAAGAAATAAAATGCCTTTATTCTCTTGGAATGTTTTAAAATAAATTTAAGAAGCACCATTGGGGATGCCTTATAGTTTCGGCATATATAGTGCCTTATACTTATATGTGTATGCTTTACTGACTGATTTATGATAATTTTCTTTTCTAAAATTATTCATTCTGCATCAGCTTGTATGTCTATATGATTTTTATTTATTTTAAGCCAGAGTGCTTTCATGGAACAGTTGCTTTTTTTGTTCCTCAATGAGCTCCAAGGTCCTAGGAACAATTGCTACCTTTTTTGGACTTGAAAATAGCAACATAGGTAAGATCTGATAACATTCATAATTTTACACACGTATATCCAATGTTTCTTTGCCCACGTATACATGCAATACTATTACCCTTGAAGCTAAATATTTTTAAAAATGTATGCATGCATAAATGTAAATTTCAAAGAGAACTATTCTTACCATAGAATTATAATTTAATTAAGTTCAAATGTATTCATATTGAATAATATGATCAATGTATGTAATTCATTTGGATAATCATGGAAAATATAGAACCTATTATAAGTAATCAACAATATTACTGCAATTTTAAAACGTATTTATATTCACATCAATGCAATTAATATCATTATTTTCTTTCATTTATAAAAATAATTAATTTAGAAAAAATAAATTATTTTAAACTGAATTTACTTGGCCCGGGATTTTACAGATGGTCTTTTATTCATATTTTTTTAACTTATGTTTTACCCAGGAAGAAAAGGGGTAATTTTATGTTTTTCTAAATTTGACATTCCCGATTCACTCCCTCTCATAAAGCTTTAAACGGTGTCACTCCTTTCTCTACAGCAAAATAATATGTAATCCGTTTTATGAAACGTCAGTGAGTCATAGTGATAAGTGGGTAATATATTTAATTTTTACTAACGGAATAAGAATGAAGAATTCCCAACGCTAATTATAAATAAAATAAATACGTAAGTGATAATTTCATTATGAACGAGATGGAAATGAAACAAGGGCTTGATATTTTAATTGAATTCCTTGAAATAAGCACTTAACAATAATGGAAGGATTACCATGCATGGTTTGTGCATGAAATAAAGGTTCTTTCCAGTAACATTCTATTTCTCGTGAAGGTAATTTGGTTCAAGTTCTTTCTCGAGAAGGTCAATTGCAACAGATGCTCCGAAAGTTTACTCATTCCAAAGAGAACATCAGTGACAATTCCGCGTGCGCTAGGAACTTTTCCTCTTCCCTTATTCCTTATTTCGAAGTCGAATTGGAGCCTCTTCGAAATATCAATACGTTGGTGATATCGAAGATTTTGTTCATTTCGTTCAGCCGGCGATCCCGAAGCATTAAACGCGAAAACTTACGAACAAGTGTTGTTTTTCTAGGAGTCTAGGAGAGTTCTGTCCAAATTCTAACAATTAATTCTACTGAAATCAACGGATGTGTAAAAACAATCGAATCGGGTAAGGAATTCATTTGCCCGGTAACTGACTTAGCCGTATTAGTGGTCAGGGCAAGAGCAAATAGTTGCCCACCCCAACGCAATTCCCAATTGGATCGGGTGTAGGAACTGGTGAACTGCGGATGAAGGGAAAAACTATAGGGAGGGAATACCGTGCAGCTGCTACACGCCCTCGCCCAAGTTCCGTTCCTAAATTTGTACTAACGAAAGTCGTCTTTTTCGAAGTGTTGGTACTTATTGCCAATGTCACTTGAGACACGAAAACCTTTTACAACGTTCGTCTAATTTGAAAAAATTGGAATTGCTTTCTTATAGAAGTGAAGTCATTTATGGGCTTATTAATAAATAATTGTCTCATCAACGTGATTTAAATTATAAATAATAGACACATTTTTTTCATATCAATAGACACAATAGCACTTCGCTTCCCATTTTTTAACATCAAATTTTTACTTGCTATTGGCTTCCAAGTGCCCTCTTCCAAATCAATCAACTGGCATTAAACGGAATCTGGGGTAAGTCTTGTTCCTTGGTCTTCAATTTGTAGATTGACTTGCAGCAGTTCTTTTTCTTTTCCACTCCTCCCGATCTTGAGCCAATTTCTTCAACTCTAAGTAGGAATGGAAGCCCATATCCTCAACAATTTGCAAAAAACAACAAAGCCATATTCCATTCTGGGTCTGCCCCTAATATTGGTACCTCTAATTGAGCCCTCAAATAACGCTGCAATTAGTCCCTCATGTCTTAAGATGTGGCCTAGAAGTAGTCCAGGAGTCTCTTCTCTTTCTCATAATTTTCCATAGACCCGGCACTTGGTAATCCCTCCGTAGTACCTCTTCGTTGGTTAAGTATCGAATGCCTCCCTACCAAAGATGAGGATGAGGATTCTCCCGTAGCACCATATCTCAAATTCCTCTACTCTCTTTCTTCCATTTGAGCCAAGAGTCCATCTTTCACTTCCATAAAGTGGCATAATCTACACGAAGGTCAAGGAAGTGTTTTCTTAGGCTCAATTTGATGTCGTTTTACGATAGGAGCCTTTTCTTTGTATTAAAAGACACCTTGGGCTGACTAAACATACTAATGAGATATTTAATACATCGACAACCTGACACGTCAAACGTGTTATAATATTACAGGTCTTTGACCACCATTAACTTTGGATGAAGAACTTTCTCTTGTTTAAGAATAGCGTGGAAAAATGTGACATATATGGGATAATAGCAGTCTGGAGACAGACGCATGCGGAATAGTTAACATTAAAATATTGGGGATTCTCTTGTGGAACTTGGGTATCCGTTGAAATCTGCGCTGTGGCCACCAAACGGGGAACAAGCCGCAAAAACGTAGGAAACTCTTTTAAAAATAGCCCTCATATAAAAGATTCAGACAATATTCAGACACTATATATCCAATTACTTCGTATTTGGAGTGAAATTTAGCATAAA
Source organism: Calopteryx splendens (assembly GCA_002093875.1). NCBI lineage: Eukaryota > Metazoa > Arthropoda > Insecta > Odonata > Calopterygidae > Calopteryx > Calopteryx splendens. The sequence goes on along the minus strand of LYUA01000594.1, from coordinate 260,025 downwards.
TTATTTTATTTTATATAGGTAAAACACTCCTACCCCATGACGGTGAGGCCTCCAGGGTGTCAAAATCTATCAGGACAATCCATGAAAAGATAAAACCCTGTTTCTATATCCCTTTTATATTTATTTTGTCGTACTTTAGAATAAATCAATGAGTTTTCAACACGCTTGCCAGTAGATAACTTCTTCCAGGCCATTCTTAACCAAGATAAATTCTTCTTAAAAAGTTAGTCGAAAGATCGGCGATATCTTAATCCGCTAACCGTCTCGTAGATTTCTTTTAGCAGCGGTAAAGTGTTTTAGAAGAGGGCATTTGAATAAGTCAATGTAAAAGCAAAAGTGTTCATTAGGGGAAATAGGGGTGGTAAGGAAATAGTTATGACTTTCAATGTCTTTATGTACGATATTACATTCAATATGAAAATTGAATCTGTCATTACCTATACAATTTTCTACTTTGCAGATGTTCATAGGGTCCCAGATTCATCATTCCTAAACAGCAAGAAACAACCTCAATACCCCGAGACGGGACCCGGAACCAGAGAACCAGAATCGCAGTACCAACCACTAACGCGACCGATAAATGTATCATTACAGTAATCAATCCGAAGGGTCTTTGGTAGGTGAGGGTAGAGCTCACCCAATACTAAGTCAAACGGTATGTGAAATTCACACATGAGGTTAGGGTTGGCAGTTCCTTTTCCTGTACCGCCTGTGATTTCCCAGGATGTCCTGGTACCCGAAAAATGGGTACACACATTAGGCGAAGCTGAGGGTGCCTATAATCAGTCGTCACCGTGAGACGAGTCCGGGCCCTCCAGTCAGAAGTCCAGCGCTCTAACCACTGGAGAACTACGACCCTCGAATAATGTATAAACTGACATTTTTAAACGCGTGTTAGTGGTTTTCAACGTTTATTCCATGATGCAAAAATGTAAATTATGCAAAATATGTTTCAAATAGCTGACCTTTTGAAGTAGCACAAAGTCTGCAGTCTAATGACAAGTCCACTCCACTCTCCAACCTATGCTTAATATTTTGTAATATTCGGCTAATATTTTATTCATTGAGGTCACCTCTATTCTAGTACCTAATATCACTGATTTCGTGTTGTCATACAACCCGTATTTCCGTTCAAGTCATTCTGACATATTATCTAAACCCTCTGCACACTAATTTTGATTCACTACGTGACATCTTCCTTTAAACGAGTTTCCCTGCGATCCATTCTCGCTTCAGCCATCTCCTGTGACTTTCCTTCATCTCCGAAGTCCCTCATAATTTCCCACCCATTCTCTGGCAAAGATCACATGACAACCGCTCCCGTGAGGAGAGAGGCCGCGGCATCACGTTTCACCATGCAGCCTTTTCAAGGAAAAAAAAGTAAAACACGATTTCACCCAAAAAATTTACTTCCCCCAGTCCCCAAGTCCCAGACATTCGTCCCCGAAACCCCTCGATCCCTCACTCTCTTCCCGCCATCTCTTTTCTCCTCATCTTGCTTCTTTAAACGCCTCCCCCTCCGTCCACACACAAACCAACCCCTACCACGCCGTACCGTGGCGACGTTACGACAGAGTCTAACCCTAATGATGCCACATAAAGATCCCTTCCCCCCGACACAGCTCGACCTCCCCCCTCCATTCCCATCTCTCACTTTTCTCTCTCCTTCTCCACTCCTGCGTTCCGCTGGTGGTGTGGGTGGATGGAAACGGTGAGGGGAAGGGGGTAAAGGAAGGGATTGGTTTGCGACGTTGCCAGCTCGAACCCGACGACAAGTGCCCAACCTCACCCCTCCCTTTCTCATTCTACTCCCACGATCGTGTTCTCCATGTTCCTCTCTCTCTCTCTCTCACTCTCCCTCTTCTCCAGACCCCTCAGACTTTGTGCATTCGTCATTCTCCGACACCCGAGCGACTTTTTGGGAGGGAGGGACGGCAGGGTGGTTAAAGTTTGCTTTTCTAGGGTGAAGCCCATGCTCGCGGGGGAGGAGGAGGACCTCTGCCGGCCGCGAAGCATGTCACGGCGGAGAGCATGAGGGGAAGGAGGATACATTATCACGGACGGGCCTTCTACTTTGATACTAAAAATCCAACGTTTAGTTCAATGCTTGGTAGGATGACCGGCTAAACCTACACCACACTGGAGAGCACCAGAGAAATTTGAGACTGAAATAAGGAAGGCCGGCGAGAACCAGCAAGAGAGGAAGAGAAATCTTGATTTTTTTCCGCTACGGTGGACTCTCTGCCGGATAATGCGTGAATTTCCCCATTTGGAGTCAAGGAAATATAAAATGTCCGACGGCTACGAAATTATGTGAAAGGAAGGAATATCTTTCCCCGAGATATTTCCTAGAAAGATATTTCTTAAGTTTTGAGTGACTGGCGGACAAATTATTCAAGCCGACTAAGGAACGTATACAAATATATCCTGCCACAGCTTTGTTTGGAGCTCTCCGGAAGAAGAGATTAAATGGGAGCGGAAGAAAAAGGAAGGGTCAACATAACAAGACAATCTTAGTGAATAGAGACTGGAAAGGATATTCGGATGGAATAAGGAAGCGCTGATGAGGAGAGGGTATGGAGGTGCCAGATAAGTAAAAGGAATAGGTACAAGGTGTAAAAAATGTAGTATATTAATTGGGAAACCTGGTGGTAGTTAATTAGAAACTCAAAGAAACTGCGGGAAATGCCGCAACAGTACCTTTAACGGGGTCACCCGCTGCGCTGCATACATATGCGAAAAATTCACAAGGCAAAAATCTTTCCCCTGAATCGAGACTCGAACTGGGATCCCTCGATATCAGGCCAAGAGGTTTAGCCAGCTAGGCTATCCAGGCATCGTTTTACACAGTGAAATTTTAATTTCATAATATTTTAACTGGGTAAAGCACTCCGCCGGAAATCGAGGGATCCGAGTTCAAGTCCCGGTTCAGGTGAATGACTATTACATTGTGAATTTTTCGCAATTAAATTAGGACCTCGCAAATATTACCGTTATGGAGGCGGATATCTAATAGAATTAGTTATGGATTGACGAGCTATGTTTTTTTTTATTTATCTCATGGCAGTTAGAGCATATTTTGATCACCTGATAGAAAAATGAACTCGTGAAGTCAGCTAAATGACAGCCCATAAATGTAATACTTTACTGTACGAGGACTTTTAAATTAAGAGTGACAATACATTTTTATTCGCATAATTCACTGAGCACAAATTTAATTTTATGTTGCATTGTTAACTTATGTTTATTAGATAGGTGGTTCAAGTTTCAATCATTTGACTTAATTAATAAGCGATTAATGCTTGCATGTGACGCTTGTTGTGTTGGGCATGTCTCATGTGACCCATTTTGCGGTGCATGAGCCCCCTTTAGGAACGATTCATTTCTTTAGAGCATGCCTGGTGTTAACTCACCCCCTGCCACACACCCAAGTGGTGGCTTGCAGGGTATTATGTAGANNCCCTGCCACACACCCAAGTGGTGGCTTGCAGGGTATTATGTAGATGCAGATGACTTTAATTTTCCGACATCGACCGCAAGTTGAAACATGTTCAGTTCACGCATGGCAACGTTGGAGAATGAAGGCTATTCCCTGTATTAAGATTTTGCTTTGGCCTGAACCAATCGAGCTGCGAAGGCCAATGTAATGCTACAGGAGGCTTATGGAAAGTCTGTTATTCCCTTTAGGGGAATAGCTACCTGCGAAAATTCGTTTAAAATGTTAAGAAAGGGAACGCAAAAAATTTCAATAAGTAAAGAAAGGTGGACCCGGAGCTCCAATCACTGTTCTTACGAAAGTAAACAGCACCACTGCTGAAATTGTGAGAGATGAACGTCAAATAACGTTAAGAACACACGCTGGTAAATGAAAAATTGCATACGAGACGGCGTGTTTGTGAGCGGTGTGTTTCGAGACTGTTCATACCCAAACAACAGGACGTTCGCGTGCGGGCTGAATGTCTAGTAAAAATCAATGTGAAGTGTGTTACTCATCTTCCCCCTTATTCCAGAACTAGCCGCGTGACTTTTTCTTGTTCCCCTACACGAGAATACACCTTTGTGAAAAGCAAACAGTTGCCGTAGGCGAGTTGAATTTAATTCAATTTGCAAGGGCTTCCGCTAACGCAATACTGGAGTCAAATCAAAGAAACTCTTACCACCAATGCACTGCACATTAATCTAACAATCAAACATAAAATTATTTTTTTGCGCAACTAATTACGGTAATACAAATTTTATGACCACTATTTATTTAACATTCTTCGTACATAAACTGAGAATCAAGAATCGTAAAAATTTTGGCAGGCGGGCAGGAATTGTCACTTCCAATTAAAACCATTAAAAGAGCTGAAAATGTAAGGATTAAATAAGTCTTACAAGCATTTGACTAACGAAATCGGGTAATAAATCATAAACGGATTAAAGAATAAATATCATTATCCCATACAAAAGTTATGTTCTGAAGAATTTATTTATCAGGAAGAATAAAAATCAATCGACAGTTGTTGACCCAGAGATTTTGCAGTCATTGGCATCGGAAAGTTGCACAATATTTCATTATAACTATTGATGGCAATTTTAATTTTTTATCGTCCATTTTCAAATAATACAATAAATATAATTTCCAAATATTAAAGATAAATTTAAGTTAAAAATATTATCATTATAAGGTTTACTAAACATTCATAACATTCATACGTACTAATGTCAATGGAATTGATTGAATGCATATTTTTATTTTATGATGCCATTTTAGGAATCAATATATTAATTTAAATTTATCCAAAAATATCTCAAAATTTAAAAGTATTTGCGAAAGAAAAAATATCGCTCAACATTAACTAAATGAAAAATAATCTATTCAGTATACTAAAGTGGAAATATATATTTTTTTAATTTATATTTTTCCAAATCGGTACATTCAAAATCACGGTATAATTAAGATATAAACGTTTGAAATATTGGGAGGGAAGAACAGACAGTTACATAGGGGTGTTCAAAAATCTAGAAGATATAATCAGAAATGGTCAGCGTTGAAATGCCATCCAAGAACGCACAAAATTGTTACGTAAAAATTAAAAATATTTATTGGTGTTTGTAAAAAAATATAACTACTTGTGCCTCATGTATGGTAGTTAACACATATTTATTGCCTTTTGTCTCCAATTTGTTTCGTTTTTGAAACAGTAATCTGAATATTTGGCCATCTAAATCCGAGTAGATGTATTCAAAATAACGGAAATAATTAGTGAATCTTGGGTAAACTTACAAATAGTTACGAAAATCTTCACTCAAAGTGAAATTCAACTCAGCTTGGATTCAATTAGTGAAATTAATTCATCCACCATGGTGGAAAAATACAGTCGGCCAATTATAAAATCAATTTCATTCTCCAGCGAACAATCCACCCAGTGAGTTTAATCGTGGTAAAAATCTGCATAAGACACTCGGAAGCTTAGGAAACGTTTACCAAAAAATAATTTAAGACATAAATGTGTATCTATAGCGTGAATACACAACGGAACGTGGGAAAACCTCAGTAAAAATGGAATGACGGAACTTTTCTTATAAATCACTAAACTCGATATTGGAAGAGCTAAAAGCTAATTAAGTCACTGCAGAATCAATGAGTTGTCAAAAAAGAATTAAAAGGCCTTCTCATCCGGCCAGACGGCGAGCCTATATATTTTTCCGTTTTCCCATTTTGTCGACTTCTGGCCGGAAGAAAATCCACATCCACGCTAGATTGCGTGACTGCTTTATCACAAGGCGGCCCCTCCGACCCAAACTCCCGACCCCCCGAGGGACCTGCTCTCTCTATTGGGGGCCTTAGAAATTATGCCTCGTCGTAAGCACGCACCCGAAGGGAGAAAAAATCTTTCTTTTTTTCGACAGGGTTCTAGAAAAGATAAGGCCCGGACGTAATTCGGCATTTCTTCTCGACTCGGACCGAACTCGTAGAGGGAATTAATGTCGGCATCTCCGAGAGTGCAACGGCATCGCAGTAATTCGCCACGGAAAAAAATAACACCCCGCCAACGTAAATCGGTACAATAAATGGGGTACCTGTGAAGATAAATAGGCCTTGGAATCGATTAAGGTGGCAAAAGATATACTTTTCCGCGCAGAAACGGGTTATGCTTAGGTAAAATTACTTAAAATGATAATAAATTTTATTTGAAGACCATACAAGTGAGTCTACTGAAATACGTTTAGGTCTCAGGGAATAAATCAAGCCAGACATATGAAAAATTAATTTCATTATTCCTCGAAATATAATTCTCAACTTCTTCTTGTATCTAGAAATTAAATACTTGAAAATACTTGTGCAAGTAATTTTCTTTAAACTAAAGAATAAATGAACACTAAGAATTTCTCGTATAACGGTATTATACTTCTTTAAAGAATGTGGTAGGTTCAGCTCTAAGGTTGGACCGTAGAATTACAGCTTGCAGATAAAGTTGAATATTTTCAGGAAAATTTTGAATCCAAATATTTTCTGAAAAGTTTTTCGAAACATTTTATATTTCAGAAATGTTCCGTATATATAGCATTATTATTACTAATAGTAGTCTACCGGTTAGGATACATTTGTAAACCAATGCCACACGGCTCACACGAGATAAAAATCCCATCATCATACATTAGGGTAGGTATAACCCATTCTTCAATTCAGCATACTTTCTGCCTCATTTCATCCTGTCCAACCTGTTTTAACTTTTCATTCTTCTACCTCGCTTACCCAATATTCTCCCCTCTGTCACAGTCTTCAACAAATCAATGCCACTCAATACGTCCTTGATACATTTTCCTCATTTATGGAGTTATTTCATGTAGACATATTCATTTAATGAAAATGTTCCCAAATTCCCAGAAAAATAAACTTAGCTACACTTGTAATTTGTAAAATATCATAAATATATTAATTCTTTCGTTACATGCCTTTGAAATTCACATAGAGGACATTCAATTACAAAACTCTTATACGATTGTGGATGTTAGGTTGCATGAACTTGTTTCTTTGGTGAATGCAGGTACTGATTCCGATTTTTTCGTAAAGTGAGAATATTCAGAGAAACAGATATCAATTTTGCTGTTCTCTCAGTCGTCAGTCTGTTTCTCTTTGCTTTTTTACGAGGCTGAAGGCCTTTGAGCTTCATTCATGCGAAATAACAGTAGCAGGAATATTTACACCGTAGCAGTATTTTTATTTACGTTTTGATGTGAAAAAATATCACATTTTACAATATCACTCCCACCAAGTTAGTGGAGATACATTCTCAGCAGCTCACCATATTAAATCTCGGCTCAATAGTTTTTCTCTGTTTCGGTACTCTGCCACATCTTGCAGAACAGCTCTAAGCTCTAAGGTTGGACCGTAGAATTACAGCTTGCAGATAAAGTTGAAATTCTTAAACATTAATATATGTATATATAAATATAATAAATATAATAAATAACTGAGTAACCCCATAATGATGCCCAAAACATCTGACAATGCTTTCCAAGTTGAATACTCATTAGGTAAGTTGTTTTGGGTCAAAGATATTAACCGCCAACTAGATGGAATGTGAGAAAAACTCAATTGTCTTCCAAGAATGTCATTGATATTTTTTCTTCTCCATAATTAATACGGGATGACGGAAGCTTTGATTTTCCTCAGTCTATCAACGTTTGTCCAACATCAAGAACTTCATTGAGCTTGGGCATGTCTTCTTACTGCAGCATTGTATTAAACTAGAAATTAGTTGTAGTATGTCATTTCAGGATTTTTCCAAAAAAACCATCGAATTCCAAAATCTGGAATCTCAAGCTTCCGGTACAATTCGCGTCATTTGTTATTGCACTCATGCGCCTTGTAAGTTGTTTTGAGATGTCAACAGGCTTCCTAGACGTTTAGTAACAAAACCCCATGCTGTTTCCAATGGAAGGTAAAGCATAGTTTCTTTCCTGCTTTTTTCTTCCTTAATCTTCTTCGGGGCTTGATCTGCGAAGTCATGGGCAGAGGGGAAATTAATAACTTCCTTCACAAAGATAACGACATTCTTAATTGACACGATAGAGTTCATATCCTTTTCGAATAGATTGAGATCTCTGGCTTAGAGAGACAAAATGAGGCTCTCTCTCCCTCAAATGTTTCCAAGCCACGTTCATGTTACATTGTTAACTACCAGAGACAAATTTTGGGCTGCACTGAGGTGCCAACTTTTTCCATCTCAAAGCTTGAAAGTTTTACTATATATTCCCGCATGGTATGTTTTTTTGTTTCAATAACTTTTTCAAGATTACGAGTGAAGGAGTGGCAAAAATAATATTATCACTATGATTACTCAAGTTATGGTGACACCAACTAAAAAATATGCAAATCCTAGGAGGAGAATGAACCTGGCTCGACACGCGAGAATATTTTATGTCTCCATAAGGTATCATTGAAAGAGAATGTCTTTAAGTTGGACTCAGAATAGTCTTAGTATTTACTAATTTTCAAACACAGAATANNNAGTTGGACTCAGAATAGTCTTAGTATTTACTAATTTTCAAACACAGAATACTAGTCAATTACGACGAAAATTCAACATTTCCGTTTGTCACATGTTATAAGAAACAATTACCAGATGAACACATTCAATTACTTACGTGCATGTGTTAAATTGGTATAATGACATGTACTTGGGTGCCACCTTCAAAGGGACCCTCCATGGGACTACTACTATCTAGACTAACTGGGACCTAACATGGGGAAACACGAAAAACGTGAGGAGCGTAGTAATAAAAACCAGAATTTTGTGAATGAACATTTGGAAAAATTGGCGATTAGCATGTGAAGGAGATAGAAAAATGAACTATTCAAATATTTCTCGGTGGACAGATTTTAGAATAGTAGGATAGATGAAGTACACTGAGAATAATTGGAAGACATAAAAAAAATTGGAGAATAAAAAAAATAAAGGAAAATGTTTCTCAGTTCGTGAAAAATGGTTACGAGAGAAGAACAAATCATGCAAAACGACGAAATATGATACGTTCCCTCCTAGTCTTCTCAGAGAGGTCTGAGAAGACTAGGAGCTCTCATCGCTTCACTAAGCCGATTGCAATGGTATCAATCGTGCTATTTTACTGCTCAAAGCAAGGTAATAATCCAAAATGCACATTATAGTCGTGAGGTTAGTTACAAGCAACGAAATTAGATAGAAGACCTGTCAAAAATACAGTGTTAAGGATTTTTTTACCCATCGTGCAATACACGACCACCTTACAATAAGTAATAACATACTAAAACACATCCCTTTGTAGATTTCGCACTTCGCTTTTAACTGGTTTCAAGACACCCACACGTTCTTCACCGTGAGATGAGATGCAAATGAATCATGTCACTAGCCTTCTTCCCGTGAAACGCTAAGGTAGTAATATATTGTCTCTGTATCCCATAATTCTAACTACTTAACAGCTGTCTCGCATGATTCGTCCCAAGCCTTCCTCGATTATATTTTTTCCTCCCGTCTTACATTTTAATAGGACCGTCAGCGAGCTCAAATAAATATTTCCCCGATCATAAAAAAAGGATGCCCCATATTACCTCCCCTCAACTTCTAGTCAGTACATGAGCATCTTTCAACTCTTTGAAGAACTTCAATTTGATCAACTCCACCCGTCAACTCCATTTCCAGAATTTTCCATCAGGATAATAAGTCCGTCAAAATCTAAGTTCATGTTACTGGGAAAATATTTTGTGTGCAAGGTTTAATGAAATTTCTTCAGAATTAAAGGCTTTTGTTAAAAGTTTGTAAATATTTCTTTTGGTAGATAATTTTTGCACGGCATCATATCCGTACCTCTTCAGTCATTCAATCCCCGAGGAATCCGCGCAGCCCTTAGAGCCCCGCGACTTTTCGACCCGGGACATAATAGCCCCTTGACATTATATGCCCGTAAATCTCAAACCCCTTGCGCATATTTCGCGACGGTATATCGATCAGGTATAGGCATGAAAATGTCAATATGCAAGATAATAGAGTATACGTGATCGTGGTGTACATAATAAAAGTGCTGACTATTCAAATAAACAAGAATATTATTCCATGATCATGATAGGGAACCTTTACTTTTGCATCCGTTACATACACTCCTACATGTGGCTGGTCACTCCTTTACTTATGCTGCGATCAGCCATATAATATAATCTTGCAATTTGATAGTCTCAGACATAACATCAATCAATATGTAGCCACGTCATATGCGCCTAGGTACGAGATTTACGGGGACGAAAAGTCATTGGGTTCAATTGTGGAGTTGGAATGACTCGGCCTACAATGATACTTCAAACAGTATAATAAGGACATATTTATAAATTAGCCCTTGGTTAAGAATTATTATAGATGTCTTTCCAAATGTGTACTCGTGTAAGCAAAGGCTTAAAGGTATGTACGTGAATACTAAATCATAAATATTAGCGGGATTCTATGTAACTACATTGACTTACACCAATATTCAAAATAAGCCAGGAAAAATTCCGAAAATGTCGTTTTTATCATCCCTTCAAATTTTTTTGTGATTTTAGAATAATTTACTTCTTTTTTGTCTCTGATATATTTGTTATCTGAGGATCTTATTTTTGTCGGTGATAAATAATCAAGAATTGAACTAAATTCTTCTCAAGAAGGGAGAAATAAAGATTATTCGCATTCATTATAAAATTTATATGCAAACCATATATTAAGAAAATATGCCATTTTCATATCGATAGAAACATTATGATGCCCGTAAGGATTGAAGGCGCATCAAATACGACCACCCATAATATTATTCCACCAGAATTCGACATTATTTGCTGATTTACAGTTCGTAAGAATAGATTTATAAATTAAATTTACACTCATTTACTTACTAACCATGGACTACAAATGGAAGAGTTTTCCCTGTTTTTTTGTTCTGTACTTTAATATTTTTTTAAGTCTGTATAATTACAATGCTTTAAATGTATATTTTGACTATACTTATATGGTGATTTGAAGACAACAGAGATCGGATAATAGTTTAAATGTTCAAATCTTTTTCTATACATTTTCAGTCAAATATTTTATTGAACCGATAAGGTCGTTAGCTCTTTTTTATTTATACAAATATCTTCTCGAAAGCGCCCAGTCATTTTCCGTAAAGCTCATTTCGTTATGTTTTATCGGTATTTGGTTTTTCATATTCCAACGGCTGAAGCCGATTCCCGCCACAAAAAATCAATAAAAACATCAATAACAGTACAAAATTCATATCCCCTCGGCAACTGAGGCTAGAGGTAAACTATTCCACCGGCAATATTTCACTGCGCATAAACATTAGAGCTGGACGAAAGTATGATATAACTATAACATCAACATATTTTTCTTAACCTACATTGGTAAATACTCCTCTGCATAAAGAATACTTAATTAATAGTTTCCTATTGGTCCAAAATACGTCAAAAACGTCCTCTATGTTCGTTACTAGGGCAGGCATACATAGGTGCACTCAATTCCTTAGCTCTGCAAAATTCCTAAACGTACAGAAAGACAAAAAAAAGCAACTCAAAAAATTCGGCAGCATAGGTCCGCGAAAATAAACGGCACTATATAATGACACCATTGTCATCCACCCTTTCCAAACGGAAAAGCATTAAAATGTGAGAAGGAAACTCCCATTCGCGGGCACCACCTTACCTTTCCCCTTCCTCTCCTCTCCCAACTCCCCCGGTTTCACTTCCTCTCTCTCCTTCCTGTCTTCCATTCTCTTTTTCCATTTGAACGACGCTATGAGATCCTTCTCCCAACACTCCCTCCCTCACCCCCCACAGACCATTCTCATTCCAACTTCCTCGAAAGACCGCCCTCAAGGATATGGCGCCGAGATCTCCCGCTCGCGAGGAATATAGCCGACGACGTCTTCTGGGCTACCTCTTTCTGAATACGGAGTGAGCCGGGGCGGGGCGGAGGGGTGGGGGGGTGGAGAGAGAGAGGGTGGGAGGATCCTCGGAGGGGGAAAAGAGAGACATAAAGGTGAAGGGAAAGGGTACATAGAGTGGGCGCGCGCTCCAAGAGGAAGGAGGAGGAACAGGAGAGTTTGTGGGGAGGGAACGAGTGGGGTGGGGGGGGGGAAACGGAACGGAACCACTTCGCAGGGATGCCAAAGAATGGTCTCTGGATCCACGGTGCTTCAACCGTTGCCCTTGCTTGCGGTCTGGAGCGGAGAAGCCACGGCGGCGGAACGGTCTTTTATTCGAGGCGTTCAATATCGTTCGGTGTATTTGCTCCAACGCGCGTATTCATATTTCTTACCGCCCGAATATCTATAAATGCGCGCGAACAAAAAAATATGCGTTAGAGGTTTCGATGAAGGGGCACGGGGGTAGAAAGGGAATGAGAGAGAGCGGGGGTATGAAACGGCTCGGCAGCGTGAATATACCAAGTTCAATGCGAAGTGAGCCGCATGCCAAATAGCGTCCCCGGCGACAGTACGTTTTCGCACAAAATAGGAAGGAATGTGGATGCCTTCTTCGAATACGCACGGGCCAAGCGAACGAAGCAATTTCATTTGCAAAAATGGCAAGCTGGGGCAATGGCTCCATGCTCTATTTTCCTATAGTGGGAAAATCAACGAGCGGCAATCTTCCAGGATAACATTAATGAATGAACGACTCAGCGCTAATGCACATTTTGAGAAAACTGGCACATTTCAGTCTGCTGGAATTAAAGTTGTGTGCGCAGGGTGTGTAATCGTGCAATCTTATAACAAACTGAGCGACAAAATAATTTTTTATTGAGTAATGCATATTTCGGCAGTTTATTTTCAGATGAGGTGCAACATTTAATAACGGCCATTAGATTGCACGATACTTTTTATATTTTATTCTGGCGTCTTTGATGATGCGTTAAGGCCCCTGGGAAACAAAATCAGGTGCACTAGATTTGTTCAATCCAGTTTATTATAGCATAACCAGATTACTCACACAGACGTGGCCACAATGGAACAAGCACTTCGGTTTAATAACATACAACCTAAAAGGGCGTAAACTACTAAACGATCTCTGGCAGGAAGATCAATTGCGAAAAAAAATAAAAGATAGCCGAGAATCCAGAGAGGCCGAAATGATTTATCGACTCTTAGATTCCCGCGAGTAACCAAAAAAAAAAGGAAAGTGGTAGAGATAAGAGTATAATGTGTTACAACATCGTTCAAACGACATTTTGAAAAACAAAAAAGTGAGAGCAAAATTGTCGTTCGGGAAAGAGCCAGAGATAAGACGAGGGGAAATGTTTTCATTAAAACACTTTCGTCACATTGTCGCCTCACCGAGTGACTCTATGTAACAGCCGTGAAACATCAGCATTAGTCTCTCAAAACTTTTTTTTCCTCCAACTATCTTCATAAACACGTATGTACACTCTATCCGACGCTACTATTAATTTAAAGATACTTCGAAAGAAGTAATCGTCACTTGCGTAAATAAACATCTTATTTATTGGAGCTCTTTGTACACTTCGATAAGAAGATTAATTTTTTTACCTTTTTAGAATAGTGTGTCCCTTTTTCTGTTCTTTCATGTTTCTACATTTTTCCCTTAAGCTATTCTACCCCTTGATTTTTTTCGAAATAATATCAGCAGCTAGTCGAACAAAATAATGTCAGCATCAAAATATACTTCTTTACTGAATGAGAAATTGACCAGAAAAATTTTACTCGACAGTTTATACCCGACATTTGATTTGAATGGGATTATAATGCCTAACTATAGGCAAGTAGTAATCTCAGCTATATTTATACATCCTGTTCAACATATCTCAGCGCATAATTTTTCCACTTCGTTATTTTCATGATTTCTTTCATATAATAGAAAATATACTTTTGGTTAATTATTCCACTGACCAATCATTATAAAAATATAGATGGAACAAGGAGTCTACTTCCACACTGTCTAGGGGTAGTAAATAATCAGATATGCAGATCCATTGACCAATGACGGTCGTTTACAAAACAACTATTAGCTCATCTCCTTGCTTGTAGGATAATACGATACCGATGTGATTTAAACATCTTTTTCTCAAACAGCATGAATATTTCAAAACAGGCTTGAATGTGTTTCTATAAACTTACATACACAGAACTAGTCGAGCACGCTTGCCTACGAAATAAGTTGAAATTGTGAAAAAAATACTTTATGAAGAAGACGTAAACGGAAAAATAATCTTAATTACTGAAACCAAAATCTCCCGTGATAATGTTAATGATAGGAACTTAATATAATTCGTTTCAGAATACATATATTTACAAGAAAATTATGAAATCAGGAAAATAAGCAGGTAAACCGTCTTGAGAGTTTCCCATCATGAAACCAGATAAATTTATCCTTTGACATAGTCATTGCTGCTACTTGATACTCGAATGTATTGAAATAAAAGAAATGAAATGAATCCAAGAGGAAGAATCTTCAAAGAATGTTTTCAACTGAGAGTGAGGTTAAGTTAAGAAGATATAAGTAGAGGAATGACAATGTCCACGTTCATCTTAGTCAACTTCAATGAAATCTCGAATAAACTAAGACTGGCAATGTGGACTGATGCCAATTCTCTTGGGAATCCACGCATGAACGCACGGTTTCCGTTGAATTCTTAAGCAGCCACTTTACGCATAATGCGATTCACTCAAAATGGCAGGTAAGTATCAGAGAGGCAATGTGATAGCCTTTGCCTCCTAGAGGGATCAGAGCACACCTTGCAAATAGTCCTCAAATACCGATCAATATCTCAAACCATACTAACATGACATGAATAAACGTTGCTAACTAGGCTATGGGTTTTGTATAATTTCATCGTTTGATTGTTTACTAATATTCAACCACCGGCGTAGTGGTTAATCATGTCTGAAATACTTGTATTCCCCCGAATGCGTAATTTGCTAAGAATTTATAATTTTAGTTTGAAATTACATTATTATCCACAAATTAGCATTTTTAATCTTCAAACTTTGATCAATTCAATGAAAAGTATGTATTACCAATACCTTACTTCAGGGAAGTATAATAGGGAAAAGCAATTTATATTGGTTTTAATTTACTCCGGTGTTACCCTTAAGTGCACCTAATTCGGAAAACATTTGTGATGAGAATGGTCGACTCGAAAACTGAGTCCGTCAATTATACGAATCCTGCATCATTTTAGGCCCTATTGCTTGACCACACGGGCCCTATGGCATTTTAGTATAGCTAAATTCGATGGTGCAAATGGATATTCATATACTAAATTGATTAAAAATCATGTAATGTCAAATTGATTCAATATTTATAATATCTCCTACGGAGATTAAAGAAATTCGCCGGTTTTCAAATAGTAGGTATTCAGATGAAGATATGGTGCCTGATCTTCAGGATGCGATGAAAATGATCCTGAAAATGAAGCTGTCAAGATGCTCTAAATAATAACAATTAATACAATAATTCCCTACAGACTTCCACAGTATTTTTCGCGACCGATGTCTTAAAACCCATGCCACAAGCCCCTGGCGGGGCTCACAGGTTATGGTATCAATGGAGTTTCTTCATCGGTAATTAAGATTTTTAATTTTGAAAATGTAATTAATAAAAATAAATTTTCCCAGCAATTTGTAATCACTATGAAATTAAATAACATAATTCGCTGTTGCCTAAAAATTTGTGTTTATTATTTTACCACAAGGTAATAATTATGAAATTGAAAATAGATTTGAATACCCCGGATATCTGGAACCCAATGATAGTCATATGTAATGAATTTTAAAGAAGGGCTAACCAAGTAACGCGATTTATATCCTCACAATAAACCTCCTGCCCATGTTTGAGAACAGCTATCAAATCGTCAGAAAATTACTTAGACACGAATTGGCTGTTTCTCGCAACCAATTACCCCCAATTTATTCCCTTTAGAATAAAAAAAATAATTCTTAATAATTTAAACACATAGTAATTTATTCAAGGAAATTTCGTCGAGAGGAACTTTAGTGGGGCAATGATAGTCTAATTCTTCAACGACCCCTGTCAGTTGGATCATTCAGTTGCAAAGTTCCATGGGGTTTTTTAACATTTTATTTTCGTGTTCATTCAAATTGAAAATCAGAGGGCAATATATGCATTTTTGCGAAATAGTTAAATGAACGAGCCACACATGACATCGTAAAAGACAGCAGACACTCAGCCATCCAATCCTCCATTAAGGAATTCCTATTAACTACTATTAATATTTTACTATCTATTATTATACCCAAATCCTCGTAAAAAGTAAAATTAAGACCTTCATCCTCCCTCTCTTTTACTTCGTAGACATTTGACGATTCCATGGAATATAGAAAAGACAAATAAGCAATAATCTATTGGCATAACGGACACCATGACACCCAAAATATTTTCAAAAATTTCCGCTCAATAGATAAGGAGGAAAAACCGTAATTGGGCAAATATTGACGATATTTATAAGTCTGAAGATAAAAATCCATCAACTTCTCAAGACATTTTGTGCAACGGTTACCTCCACCTCTTAACCAAACAGCCATCTTTTCGGCAAATGGCTTGGGCGGGAGAAGTGTCATTCCTTAGCTTTCCTTCCGCCTAGAAGACCTTCCATCCCGCGGCCCCCCTCCGTGCACTCTCTTCCTGAGGCCGCACCCCATGCACCGCGCACTCTCCCCCCCCTCCCCCAGGCTGCTTTCGCCGGCACCACCCCCACTCACAAAATAACGACGATAAACATTGCAGCGAGGCTGACGCGCCCACCGTCTCCCCAAACTCGCCACTTTCCCGTTTCATTCTTTTATTTTTTCTCCCCTCTCTCTCTCTCCGGGGAGCGGGAAAAGTAAAGTGGAAAGAGAGATCGCCAACTCCAGGCATCGTGCATATCCGAGGACGAGCGCCCACAACAAGTGGGTACGTGGTGGTCTGGGGTTAGGAGATAAAAGTCGGGAGGGAAGGTAATAGCTGTGGGTGAGGAAGATGGTACGAGGGAATAAAGGCGAGTTGACTCTTCGAGCTTCTACCTTTTGCTTCCAGTCGTTAGGCATCTTCTCTCCCAACCATTTGCATCCAACTTCACTTCTCTCCCCTCGATCTAGAACGCCGGGAAAGATAGAATCGAAGAAGAAATTCATCCGCTGGGCTGGACTGGAATTCTTCACAATTCACTTTATGGTGCTCGAGGAGCGTGGTAGCCTAATTACTAGAGTATTCAGCTAATAAACACGAAGGATCCAAGGTGCCTCTTGTCTTTTAACACTCCCGGCTAATCCCAGGAATTGGCATGTTGTGGGTACCAGACCTTAAAGGGAAACCACAGGCAGCACATGGGAAGGAACTATCCACTATCTTGAACTTTACAAGTGGCTTGCTTGGTAGGAGGTCAGCTCTACCCTCATATATAAATCAAGCCATGGAATGGATTACTGCAGTTAAGGTAATCATGATGCACACGGTGGCTGTATTTGCGTCTTTTATGAATCTCTAAAACCTTCTACTGCTCCGCAAAATAATTTATCAATGATCTTGACTAGAGTTCTATTTCTACCTGCAGCCCATTGCATTCACCTTATACATCTTGTTTGTCCAGTCAACTCCAAGATGAATAAATAAACAAAAAAACAAGTTAAACTCGATTCTGCCTTATTTAAAATACTCTAATTGTCCAGTAACGAGTGGGAGATATGCGGACGCCTCCGTACAGAGTATGTGATGCGTCAGTCCGAGTGAAATATTATACAACTGAACAATTCTCAAGGGTCGAGCCGTTCAACTTGATTGAAAATTTCTTTTCCATGTAGTACATTCAGTGTGATGGATTCATGACTTCCCTTTGTTCGCGTACTGTAACATATACAATTGAAAACAGCGTCTCTCCTGTAGAATCGCATCGAAAAGCGTAAGAAATAGCCTATTTAGTATACCCAGGTCTCATAATTTGGCGAATCAATGTATGTAATTAGAAAAAGTGGTTTGAAGAAATAAACTTTTAAGTGATTAGAAAAAAATCTTTTGAGTATCATAAAATCTTTAATTCTTGTAAACAATATATTCTGCGTGAATTAAAATTGCACTGATAAAAGGATAGATAATTTTGAATACCGCCACTTATAAAACCTCGGAATAAAATTAAAACCCATCTATTTTATTATTCCAGTAATTTCCTTGCATAGTTGTTATTAATGTGTAGCAGATGTAAGAAATGCACCCAATGACATGTTCTACATAGCGAATTAACCAAGTCCTATAAGGTCAAATTAACCATGATGATCGAGTAATTTCCAACTTCACATTTACATCTACATCAAACCCAGAAAGGCACTACAAGGGTATGCTGCAGGGGGTGATATAATAATATCAATAGAGTCTTAAAGATAATTGGAAGACACATTATATCACTTTTCGGAATTTCGAACTGTCGCCCGTTCCCTAACGTTATGGTCACGAATTGTGCGAGGGAAAAAGTATTCCTTAAATCGGTCCGTTAGGCAGTCAATCTCCCTAAACTTCTCATTGTGGTCTCAATGTAACGGTTGGAAGGATGCTGTCACGATATAACGTTGAAAAATGGCGTTGGCGACTGGTATTAATTTTTTTTTATTTATTATTCAATTTCCCACACACAGCACTAGGCCAGTGCTAGCAGTGGAGCAGTATAACAAACATTTTACAAAGACGAACACATACATCCGTCCTCTAGCTGGTGGATGAATTTCCACCTAGGCGGGATTCGAACCCGCGACCTTCTCTTTGATTATCAAGGATGTTACCCCTCCGCCGCTGGGGCTGAAAACACAAAACCTTATGGGCCATTCCTATCTTCCGTGTCTTCAAGAAGTTCTAGTCTTGGGAAACCCGGCTCGTCCCCATGCAGCCACGCAGTATTGCCATGCATTCACAAGCCACGCAGCACCTTGAGACCGGGTTCAATCTTCCTGTATCCTTTTAGCTAGTCGCTAGTCACACAGCGAAAGTTTCGAGCGTGCCAAAAAAATAAAATAATTGAACTATACTCAAACCAAACAAACGAGCTTTTGCGAGAATAAAACTGATTTGCAAGCTTCTAGTCCTGAAGTTCACCTCAACTGTAATTAAACAAGAGCATTGATTCAATAGCTACAAACGAATGCCTTCATTTTCGATCATCGTATTTATCACTGAGAAAACTAAGTTAGTATGAAGTTATGTTAACTATTAAAGGTATGGCATAAAATGTGACTGCCATATTCTATGAACCAAATTTAGTACATAGAATCAAAGCAGAAGCCAGGTAGCATCGAATATATTAAAGCTTTTGAAAGCTTTAACTGAAAAGTTCAGTTAGCAATCGCGAATATCATTGGAAGTTAATAGAAAGTTTTAAAGTAATAAAATTGAAATTCCGACGTTCTCCCTAGTAGGACCTAAAAAGATCTTCGTAACATTTTAATCTGGGAGGCGAAATTGTATTCCACGTCGCATAAAAACATGCAGAGCTCGGATCCGAAAAATAAATTCGCGCGCCTCATATTCGGCCGCAACGCGGCTTTAAGCTCCGCTTTCCTTTGAATTCATCGGAGTGAGGGTGCTGAATTTGCCCCGACCGCTGCTCTTCTCCTCACATTTTTTCCCATTTCTTCCATTTCACACGCCCACGATCCAACCAATGGGATGTCTGAGGCCCTAAAAAGGTCCCAATTTACGTTTTGATGAGGTCCCTGAAGGAAGGGAAAGAGAAACAGCTTGGGCTATAAATATGTTATGCTCATATATAGGTATATATAAAATGTTTGACAACCCTTTAATCACAGAAAAACCAAAATGTAGTTTTTAAATTTTCGGCTGCATAAACGCATTCTTCCTGAGTCATGGTATTACGAAGGACTTAAAGGACAGTCAAACATTACATATTTCCGTTTCTACAATATATATATGTATATATACGTGTACATATACATATATATATATATATAATTATATATATATACATACATATATATATA
>LYUA01000594.1:187534-199138 GCA_002093875.1 Calopteryx splendens | reverse complement strand
ATTATTAAAAAATCCTTAAAAAATTTCATATCTATTTATCTCATCAAATTATTCCATTTTTTTATTTCAAGAAGAGCAAAAATAGTTCAAACAGTTTTAGTTGGTTTTACTGGATATACAAATGCGCCAATAATCAGTACTTAGACATTTCCGATTTAAGGATGATTACGAATACCTCAGAATAACATGCTATTACCTGGAAAATATTGTTTAGCGTGCATCACATAAGAAAGTATTGATTATTACCATTATCTTTTTATTTGAAATAGAAGAGAATTATATTTCATATACTTTCTACCCCCTTGCATGTTAGCGCATAACCTACAATTGGATGATAAGTTTTGAGTCAGAGCGTAGGAAATTGTAATAGTTGAAGCAAAGAAAAGGGATATTTATACCAAGAGGAAACAACAGAAAAACCGTCGATCAGAAAAGATCGAGAAACTTTAAATTGCTCTTTATAGAAGCATTTCCTCTCATCGAACATTCCAGATTTCTTAATCGACATTTTTTACATTTACTTTTGCTTAATAATTTTTCAGTGGCAATGAGCAAACAGGCATTCAACATGAAGAGGAGAAAGCTATCGGAATCATACGATGAATTGAAGTATTTTCTAGTTCTTATAATCAATTCCTCGTACCTAAGGAAAGAAGAACAAACAAGTAGGTCGGTAGAAAGAAATATGAGTAAGTGGGTAGTGCAACGCAGCCGGTTACATTCGATAAACCCGTCGAGAGAATCCGTCGGCGTCTAATCACGAATTCATTTCATTCTCGGAGGCTCAAACCACAATATGTCGGAGGCGAAGCTCGGAACCACGACCCCCTTGGCAGGCCCATCAGCTTACCATTCCGACCGAGGAGGCGGGGTTGGACGTTGCGGGAGGTTGGGGGAGGCAGGTGTGAATGTTAGAATGAGGCTGGTGATACAGAGCCCAACTATCGGAAACGGTATAAGACACGGAGAGTTTGGAGGACTGTACAGAGATAGACAATTCCCTGCAGCCCCCCCACACCACACTTCCACTCTTACTACAATCCCTCACTCGAGCGAGCGGCGTCAACCAGATTCCTCCTCCTCCTCCCTCATGCCTCTATCCGCCCTACCCCTCTTCCGGCTTGGGTTGAGATGAACCCTGTTGAGGCGATGTTTACCGAGTGTTGATAAGGGTTGACGCGAACTTGATCGAGTGGATGCAGGACGTGACCAAGGAGGCTGCCGGCGGGATTTCGGTCCGGAAGGATAGGCGGGGCAGGAGGAAGGGGGACAGAGGGAGAGCATTTGCACAGCAAAGGGGGAGGGTGAGCACGGCGAAGAAGATCGAGAGGGTGGGTGACCGCCCTTCCTCATTCCCTACCCAGAGTATGGGGAATGTCAGATTTAAATCCGCTGGAAAGCATATTTTTCGATGGGTTTCATTTTTGCTCGGCTCCGAGAGGCAGGGCTGAAGGAAGGGTCGGTGGGGCTGGCGGGATATAATTCACGTGCATCAAACTGCAGCACGCTTCCACGCTCCCCACCACCCCACCCACACACTCCTCCTCCGGTCGACTTTCCTTTGCAATTGTCGATCCGACGCTCCCCCTCCCCCTGTCCCGTGGGGAGGAAGAGAAAAAAATGTTGAATGGGTCCCCGAGCGACGAAATCCCGTCAGAGATGGGTTAAGTGTGGAGATTGGGGAGGCGGCGGGGGTTGGTGAAGAGAGCTTATCGGTTTGCGACGCGAGACAGGTGAAGCGGAGAATAAAAAAAATCGAAAGGGGGAAGATCGCGCTTTGAAAATTATTATTGACACGCCTCCGTCGGAGAGAGACAGGTGACGCGAAAAAAATTAGTAATCTCCGCCAGCGTACGTGCCATTTATTTTTTGCTTGTAGGGAGTCGTGCGTGTGAAATCTTTGCGACGTTTGAATTTACCTAGAGTGACGATGGAGAATTTCGGTTAACGAAAACAATGCTACGAAAATGCGATGGAGGAAATAAAGAATAAGATACAGGTGACACTCGTAAAGATAAAGAAGAAATTCGATGGTTTCGGGCCCTACGTTTTGAAAGTTCATGTTCATAAAATGAGGAACACTGTATTTAACCATTGAAATTCAGTGGAAATGATTCAATTTCAGTGGATGAATGCATAGTATTCCTTATTTAATTTGAAGAAGGAATCCTACATATATTGGGTTCACTAAAAAAATTACATATTGGATGACAATTTCACATCTTCATGGTGACTATCCGAGCGATGGAAGTTGTTGGTAATCAAGTATTTAAGCATATAGTTTTAAAATGGAATTGTTTAATTTGAAGGCGACATCCTCAATTATTCGAGGTATTACGAGATATATTTTCGGTATATCTATGGAAGGAATGGGAACATTCAAAAAAATTGATTGCATCACCTAATTTTATGTTTCATAAAGAGCATGGAATTAAATTAATCAACTATTCGGCTTGCACGATTACCTAATATTACCTGAGCCCGCCGCGAGATATATTTTTAATAATTCAGGAAAGAATTAATTCTCTAATCTTTATAAGTAACGCTCTATCTCGAACTGAACTAGAATGATCATTTGGCAACAATTTTTAAAATTGAGACAAAAAAAATCACGATGTATGCATGCTCAATTTGTGACAAAGAGTCTTCCTATTTTCGTGGAATATATGGTCTGGATCCTATATGGATATGTAATATCTACATATATATATACATACAATATCTATTGCAAGCCACCGTGAGTTCCTAGGGATTTACGAACCAATGAAAAGAGATGGCAATTGAGAAATGGATAATGAGGAGAATTCGGGAAGATGATTGAACTAGGGGAAAAACCACAGTCATCGATATGAGGGTCGGTATGAATTCAAACAGGAATGCAGGCTTAAGTTATTGCTCTCACTCATTGTTCGCGAAACTATGGGAATTCCTAAGTGAATTAGTTCCGGCATCAAATCCTCTAATTTTTTGTCTCCCGAATAGCAAGTAGGTTACAAATACAGAACTGGTTAAGAACTTGAGCTTTGAACCCAGCCACACTAAGTGTTTTCCTCTAATATTTAATTTTAGCGTTTAATCCTTTTTCCCTAGGTAATGTTTCCCGTTTCCCGATCCAAATTCCCTGAACACTCGATTCATTCTTCCCAGCGGAGAACATTCGTCCACCCCTCTCCTCTTCCTCGTTTGCACAATTCTCCCTTTTTCGCACTCTCTCATTATCCTCGTCTCCATTTCTCTTCCCGCCTCTCTCGGCCTCTCCCTTTGTCTCTCCCTCTTTCAATCCACTAACCCTTCCCCAGTGCGTACTGCACTCACTCAAAAAGGTCTTGCGTGTGCCTCTCCAGCTGCAGCATCGACCAAAGCGTTAGCCTCCTCAGACCCCTGCCACTCCCCGGAATCTCCCTTTTCCCTCTCGAACGAACAAGGGAATAAAAGAAAGAAAACAAAAAATCTGTTTCCTCACCCTTCCCTTCTCCTCCGCATTCAAATCAGTAGTTGCCACCCACTCCGGGAACGAAATCCCTCCTCTCCCCCCCCTTAACTTTTCATAACTCACGCACCTCTCACTCTTCATTTCACCCTTCATCACATTTCTCTCGCTCTCTCTCTCTCTCTCTTCATCCTCACTCTTTGTCTTCCACCCCACCTATGCTCACGATTTCCCTTGAATGCGCCATCTTACACCCCCCTTCGCGGGGAGGGAGGGACGGGGGGATTGGGGTGGCGTGAAGGAGAGTCGAGGACTGGGAGGGACTGATGAGCACTGTATGTGCGGGGGACTGAGAGGGGGGAATGGAGAGGCACTACGGGGAGCAGGGGAGGCCACGGGGAAGGAGAGGAGACTGGAGAGGCGGAGAGGAGACTGAGGAGGCGAAGGGCGGCGAAGAGGTCATGGAGGGAGCGGATATGGGGTTGTAGACGGGGTTGAACGAGCATAAGGGTGGAAACAAAAGGGGTAGAGGGTTCGAATTGCGGAAGAAAAGTCCGGCGGCCGCACTACCGGTCCAATCGGGTGAAGCGAAGTGCACTGCGGTCGCAGTGCATTTGACCGCGAACGGTTGCGGAGAGAGAAATCGAGAAGCGCAGGAGGAGACGAGAGGTGAACGGTTGTGGCTTGATTTCTACTCGTAAACATAAAAGATTCGATCATGGCCATTATAATTCCCTGCGTTTAAAGTGATACGGTAGAGGTTACCGTCGTTTGTTTCTATAAGTTAAAATAAATTTATTAGGGTCAATTGCCACGCTTTGGACATTGATAACTATCATAAATCTGATTAATTACTTGGAATGAGGAAACAAAGTATCTTAAACTGAATTAAGCATCTTACTCTAAACAAGTACTAATTCAAAGATATTCTCTTGGTGAAGATAGCAGTCATTAAAAATAAATGTTTTCTCAAATTCCTGCAGTAATTCACATATATTGTGAGAAAAACTAATGATAGATGGTGAACAAATATAGTGTGAAAGAGTTAAGAGGAAAAAACTTAAATTTTTAGCAACCTTAACATTCATTTTAAGTTCTGGCATCTAAATAGACGTCAGAACTAAAAACACATTAACCATAGTTAAAAAGAACTTACTTTTTAACTGGATCCGTGGTAAAAAATGTAAATTTTTAATTACCTAGTTAAGCTGATAGGGTACCTACATAAGGATAGGGTAAATTTTGGAGAGAATATTGATGGCATTTAGGTATATTTACGGTGCTAGCAAACAAATAATCTGGTACAACACGTTAAATCATAATTCCAATCTTGATCCAAAGGATACACCTTTCTGGGGTAAATGCAAAAAGCCGGTGTTCTCGAAGGGCCTCGAAGAGACTAGCCACCTGAGTGCTGAAATGAAGTTTGGAATTAAAGGCACTCCATGCCACATCCAGCAAGAATCGTGACTCGGGTCACATCCACACTGGAAATTCAAATGAACAGCTTCCTGAAACGAAGATCAAAAGTACTCGTATGTCGTGTGGATATGATTATTGATTTAAAATACAAACGAGATGGCTTCGATTAAGTTCGAGTTATCTCTAACATAATAAAATGTCTCCAACGGCTTCAATTTGAGGATAGATGGAAGAGAGTCACCGTGTACTGAGACCTTTGAAGCCTGAATTACACATATTCAGGTTAGGTGGCCAGTTTCTTTACCTCTCAGAGAATGCTCTCAAAAATTCACAATGTAACAGGACGCCTGGGTAACTCAACTGGCTAAAGCACTCGGCCGGAATTTGATGGATCCGGGTTCGAGTCCCAGTTCATGCAAATGATTTTTGAGTTTTGAATTTTTCGCATATCTATTTTATTAAACTCTTGAGGCTCCAAAATAGGCCGGACTCGTTTAGATGGACTCGTATCTACACTCCTTAATATTTCCCTAAAGATTCCAGATTATTGCAGCAAAATTCGTACGAGTCTGGAGACTTCATCTTTAAGTCAATGTGCTAAATTCCATTAAACTTTAACCAACTAACTAACTAAACTTTAGGGTTTAACCAACAATTATCAATAAAATGTCACTCTTTTCTCAACCTAGATGTAGCCATAGAATAAAAAGTATGAAGTTACACAGTGATAAAAAGAAAGGCTCAGCTTACTCTCAATTACTTCACTCTTTAGAATAAATGTTTCTTAGATAAATTACATGTAATTTAATGGGGAGAATGTTTGATGAAAGAAATAATGAAAAGGAATTAACATCTCTGATGAAATATCTACGAATGTGAACGTAGGGTAAAAATTTTGAAAGTGACTCATTGAAACATCTCAAGTGAAAGTTACGATATAAGAGAAAAATTATGTCGCCGACGCAAGGAGAGAAAAGAATATGTGGGCTACCTTGCCTCTTGAGAAGACGGAAAAGAGATGGAAGGCAAGGAAAAAAGATGAAGCACGTATGGATCTTTTCCAAACAGGACGGGTGGATGTTAAGGAGGAAACGAGGAAAACCCGAAAGCGAAATGAGTCGAGGGGGTAAGAGGAAGAGGGAGGATATGAAAAGCGGAGATATCGAGCGAGGGAGACGAAGGAGAGAGATAGGATGCAATGGAAGTAAAAAGCTTCGAATGAGGAAGGAAGAATCATTCACCCTCTGTCTCTACCTCCCTTCCAATCCCTAGTGTACGGGTCTCAATCGTCCCCTTTTTTATTTTCCCTTTGTCTAAGTGCTCTTGAAGGATGCGAAGACGGGTGAATTTTCCACTCTTCCTTTTTCAGACTTTCCCCTTTCTTTCTCTCCAACCTACCGTTTTGAAGCACGATGAATGAAAGATTGCGGAATGAGAAGGAGATGGAATGAAGGGCAGTCGAGGGAGACAGAGAGGCAGAATAAGATGAAGCGGAGCTTTAAGAGAGAGGAATAACATGAATTCTGAGAGTGGACGTCGTGAAAAACGATGAATAGCGAGCCGGATGGGAATTTAAATTAATGTAAACTTGAAGCTCGATAAACTCTATGAAAGAGAGAAGGAGAATAAAGCAGATGGTAAGAAATGGGCGAATGCATAACTAAATAGGGAAATATGGTTGACAATACCACCTCTATGCACGACTGATTTTTTATTGATTTTGCTCATCTTGAATCACCAAGCTTAGAGAGGCTAAAAAATTCATGTAAATGAGATGTCGTAAAAATATTTTACTAGAAGGAATAAGTCTTACTATCATATAACATAATATAATGTTGGTATATTGCCATGATAAACGGTTATGTATTTTGATAAATGAAGGAGTACCTTTTTTTCAATCAGGTAACAGTGAGTTACGCCATAAAAGCACCCAAATATTCGAAAAATAATACCAGAACTTGCAAAATTATAGTGAAAAAATTACCTATAAGTACTCATTAAATGACAATTTGAAAAAAAATACTTACGGGGAAATTTCCTTGTAAGCCAATTCAGGAAATTCCAGTGTGAATTGTGTAAGGTCAGTTTTTCTGACTGGCTCACGAATTTGAATACGTGGTTGATCACTGGAGAGGGATTAACTTTCCCCGTAAATCACTACACCAAGTTTAATTTCCCCTTCCTTTCCCTTAAACAGTGGTGTAAAAAACCCTTTACGGGCTAAGGAAAATTATTCATATAGTCAATCTAAAAAGGCCGTAATACGCTCAATTTTTATCTTTCTATAAGTACTACCTATCTAGAAACTATTTGTGCATCAATGAACCTCAAGGTCACTCATTCCTCTTTGAACAACGAGTGGGGTAACTCGTATGGTGATAAAATAAAAAGTAAGTACAAACGTATGTTAATCACACCAGATACGGATCCAGAAATTTGAACTGGGGTGGCTGAGGGGGTATGATAATATGAAAAATCTTTATTATTCACTTATTTTGACTCTTGCGGTTGTAATTATTTTTGGTTAATCAATTGTATCTTATGGGGAAGTGTTAATCTGAAATAATTCGCATAATTTATAAATAATAATAAACATTTGACATCCTGGCCCTAAAAGAAAAAAATTGGTTTCATGCATTCTTTGGTGGGGGAAGTTGGGATTTATCCTATTAGTCCCCCATGGATCCTCCCTGAGCCACATGAAACACTCAACAACATTAGAGATGAAACACTTGCTTACTTCACTTATGCTGTCAAGTTTAGTCAAGTTACCTCAGCTGGCCATTTTTTTTATTATTACCAATTATTACCAACCTCAACCCTATTACGAGGGTCATCCACAGAGTTCACCCGTTCCGAAACAAACACTACGCAAATTATCATTAGGTGATGTTATTTTTATTTGGTGTAACACTTACACATTTGCTCATTTTTACACATAATCAATCACCACCGTTGTTCAAATATTTGTAAAAGCGTACACCATTTTTTCGATACTTTGTAATTCATGAAACACAGTTTTTGATAAACCCAGTTTTAATTGTGACTAGAACTATGTGGGCACATTTGTTTGAAAATTTCTTCTGGAAATGTAATCTATTTAGAAATATTAACGATGAAAGACAATATTCATAACTAAACTCCCTCATTTCATCAAAACAATTTTTACAGCTCCACAAAATATTCTTCTTCAGTGAAATATCTCGCCATTTAGAGCAAAAAAAAACAGAAATAGTTTCCATTTTAGAAAAATATGATCCAATAGGAATTCAATTCAATATCCCTCTGAAGCTTGTTAATATTTTCTCTTTCCTTTGCCAGTCAACTACTTCCCCTGAAAAACACTTCCTGCGTGGATAAAAATACAGTACGTGAGCCTTGAAGAGAATTTAATATTCCTCATTTTTTTAATTGAAGCAGAACACATTCAAGCATGAAAGATTTTCGGCAAATAAAATCTTTTTTTACTTCCATCACCAAGCATCCAACAATTTTGAAGGAGTCTGGGGGGAATGGCTCCATGCCAAAATAAAAAAATAACACTTTTTGAGAACGAATATTTGGAATACGGAAAAAGGAGAGACTGCTTTTAAAAAAACGATGCAAGGAGATAAGACTAAAAATTTCAAATTTTTCTCATTTATATTCCGTCTCCAGTCTGGGTTGCACATAGTTACCTCAAGTTTATTTTCATTTCACTTTCAAAATCAGGGACGGTGAGGCTTGGCCAATTGTAAGTTCAAAAGATAAATCCTTAACTCTTGATTCATATGTTTCTTGTTATATATGTACTATATTACCCTACTCGACTACTATTATACTGCTAAATTATAACGGCCACGTGGCGAATGTGAGGAAGATATTCAGAGAAAGATGTTGTGATACAACCGTACACAGCCGAACAGCTTTGATTAAAAGAGAGTTATAGTGAGAACAGTTAATAATCCAAATACTAGTATCATGATTTTTCGCTCCCTCGTTGAAAAATTTAGAAAAAGTTTTAGGGAATCGAATTTATTGTGTGTTGGGTACACTAATTCTCCACGCCAAAGGACAGGGTTTCGAGCCCCGTCGATTTCGGATTTTTCATTGAAACTTCGATCTCAACATAGAAAAAAAATTATGCACATGCATGTATGCACTCGCTCCCTCGGATGGGACGTTAAGCTGCGAACCCCTAGGCGCCTTTTTTAGGAGGGACTTAATTCTAAAGTAGGATATCTCTCCTGAAATTCTCCACCGCCTGATATTCTACTTACCAGTCAATAATTACCCACGTGCCTTTAATTGCGAACATGATATCGTACACTTATTCGACTCCGGTAATTAACTTTAATTTCTACCAATTGTGAGTGAAAGAAATTAATCGTAACCCTCAGTAGAAAGGTGGTTAAAAAATAACCAAACCTAATGGTCTTATGGTTTGAACGAACCTCAATTTGAGTAATCCGTATTCATAGGGAGAATGAATTGTCTGCATTATTCCTTTGCAACCATAACCGTCAATGTAATAGAAAATTCATGTATAAGGTGATGAAACTTTTGACTGTAATCAAAATTGGGAATTCATTTCATACTGATAATTCGAAACTAAAATTATTTCAATTTTGAACAATTTTTTTCCTACTGACTATATATATCTTTCCTTGATCGAGAATGGGTATTGAGATTCCATACATATATTTGGAGATTAATAACTTAAATTTAGAATAATGTTTTCATATTTTTTGTAAAATCTCATGTTTTCAATGCATAATTACCGAAGATGTTATCATACTGAGATAGCGTTTTGTTTAATTTTGCTGGACAACGACCGAACTTCTTGGCTAAAACTGAAAAGAAGTCATATTTACAATACACTACAATCACAAGAATACACAAGATCTTCTACCCTCTTAGATTCATTACTCAAATGCTAACCTCGCATGAATGATTTCAACTACGACAAAATAAATGTGCAACTTAATGAATGATAGGAGTAGCGCATTTAATAATTCATTACCATGTAGGAAATAAATTTTGAAAGGGCGAGTGAAAATATTTAACAACTGCTAAATTATCTTTATTGGTGGAAGGGCTAAACACATTCATATAGTCATGTGCTTCACAACGTACAAACACCACTAAAACAGAATATACGATGAGGAATGTTGGTAAATTTGATATTGGTTATGCACGAAATCCGAAATTATTTATTTGAGTCATAAATAGGATTAGTTTATTCTCAGGAAATCTTTCGATGGAGGTAACTCGACACAATTGCGACCATTAAAGAGAGAACGTATCAATCAAAATAAACACTAACGATATTTTATTAGATATGCCATTTAAAAACGCCAAAAAGCCATTCTTGATAAAAAAAAAGTGGAGTACAAATCTTCAAGCATTCCTTCATGCAGAAATTGTAGGCATCTTTTCTTTGTCTAAATACCGTATTTTTTTAAAAAGGTAGGTAATATAGGCTGTTTAATACCGAAACTCACTAGAAATATCTAGAAACGCCGATAAAATTTCACAAATGTATGATTAAACAATGAAAAATTGACACTCAAGAGACAAACCATAGTGGTATTATATCCACAATAATCGAATCACTTGCCTATCTTCATTGCAAAAACACTGATTATTAACCATATTTATTCATTTTTAGAGAGATTTGGGTATTCATTCATGAGACCTATAAAAAAAAGGACTTCATTAAGTAATTACAAGTATTCACGTGAAAACATGCCTTCTAAAAGGCATAGTTAATGGGCTCTCAGGGATTGTTGTAGTTTTTCAGAAAGATTTTTTTCATGATAGTGTATGCTAATTAATATTAATCAAGTGCAAAATTCGGTTAAAAAGTAGTGATCATAACGTTGAGACTTCAATTGACAGACAATGTTCTTTGCACTAAATTTGGGGGATTTTCACTGATATTCAGAAAAACCTGAATACTTCCTAAAAATAGAACACTCAAACGCTAGTAAATAAGCATAACTTTTCATTGATAAAGGGAAATTTCTTTTCATTTCGAAGGAAAAAAATCCCAGGCCAAAAAGCAATACTCAAGTACTATATAAAAAATAGGGTTTTAAATAAATAAATAGTAAAGAAACTACTTTGATACGAAAACAATTTTATGCAGGAAGCGTTTCCTCTCTATGAAGAGTATTGATTACTGATAATCCGACGTTAATTAAATGCTCAGTCCCTAAAATTCAATTTAACGCTAAGTCAAAATATCTGCAGCCAACAGATATCGCACCTTCGGATTCCGATAACTCATATACTTAGCATCCCACATTTCTTGAGCCCATCCCTCTTACCTACGTGGTATTCCTACTGAGCAGAGGTGCCCCGAAGAGGACCTCCTTCCTCAACAGCAAGGCAGGGCCGAGGGAGCGAAAGGTAGGGAGGAGGATAAAACGTAATAGGGCGAGGGCGAAAAGAATCCGGAGAAACGGAAGGGAGAGGAGGGAGCGCGCTAAGCGATAGATGCGATGCCGCCGTATAAGAGGGCCGGGGGATTGGCTGAAGACAAAACGGTCGGCATTTGTCTTCCGCCTCTGTAGGCGCGATATTGGAATACTTGGAGTTCCTACACCACACCCTAACATGCCCTCCTTACACTTGTGGACGACACTTTGGCCCCGGAATTGAAAGTAGACGGTGAAGCCTTTTCCTGCGGGGAGGGGGAAATATGAAGAGTTTTCCCTCCTCGGATCAGAACGTACAAAGGGAAGGAGGAGTGGTGCAGGTAGCGGGGG
>LYUA01000594.1:138802-149673 GCA_002093875.1 Calopteryx splendens | reverse complement strand
ATATATATATATATATATATATATATATATATATATATATATATATCCATGTATGTATTCATTCTTACACAAAAACCGACATATGGCAAAAACAACATACTCACAGGGATATGGGAATAATTAGAGGATAGTTTCACATATAAAAAGAATATCACAAGTGAAGTGGGAAAGGTTAAAGATTGCGAATTCCTAATACAAAAAGATTCCCAGGACTGTGCCGTGACTATAAAAACACGGGTTTGTTTTTGAAAAGGTTTTGTATATTTTCACATGGAATTACAATATTTTTAAGTTGAAATATAAATAAAGTATTTTCTTATACTAAACCTTTTTTTGCACTCATGTAGTATTGGAAATGCGTTATGCCGTGTGAATAATAATTTTTCATCGAGTATTCAATGCCCTCCTCCGATTATTTATTTTTGTGAAAATTAGTACTGAAAAATATTAAGTTTATGGAAGTACTGTTAATTTTCTTTTTAAAAGTTTAATAAGTAATAATGATTATAACTATGCGTTTCAAAATAGAACATAATCAGGTAATTATATTTAACTAACAACAATTAATACGTACAATACGGGTAGGGTAACTTGTACCTTGAACC
This sequence comes from Calopteryx splendens, assembly GCA_002093875.1. NCBI lineage: Eukaryota > Metazoa > Arthropoda > Insecta > Odonata > Calopterygidae > Calopteryx > Calopteryx splendens. The sequence goes on along the minus strand of LYUA01000594.1, from coordinate 149,068 downwards.
TGTACCTACCTGCTGCTAAGGTACAGGTTTTAAAAGTCCATGTAAATACAGAATTAGTTTTTAAAACTTTCAAGTAGTAGTGAAGTATATTAAAAGTAGTATACTATGGTACGGAATACGGAATATTTTGCAAACCCTATATTTTTAACATATTTTCCATCCCGAAAAAATTATTTTTCTGCAAAATTGATATCAAAATACTTCACTCCCCAGAGGCAAAAGGAGCTATTTCATAAAAGAATCGATTAAATCACATTTATAAAGCTATTACTTTTATGAAAAATAATATCTACCAGAAGAATTGTAGAGCATTATACATTAAAATATTTTATTTTATATTATTCCGAATTTTTAGTGACTCTAAGAATTTTTTGTACCTTACTGTTTTTCTTGTAAAAGACAAAGCAATTTGTTTCTCACGGTCGAGTACAGGAGTTAGTTTTTGTCATTTGTGTACTGATTACAGCTGGTTAGGTACGGCAGGCTTGGTTATACACTTATGAACACAGAATATACAGAAGAGAATAGAAATCAAATTCTTATACTGTCTAAAATGTATTTTGATTAACAATGTCAACCACTCGAATAACTTATATTGAAATACCAGAACATATTTTTAACTTAATCTCTTCACTGCAAATTCAGTAGTCAAAAAGGCTTCCTTCTGATATGTATCTTGATTATATCTTATTCTTTTGATATGCCCAAACCCTTTAATTTCTCTATGCTGGTGGTCCTCAATTAATGGTGGATTGAGGTCTAACCATATAATAGTCTTTTAATAAAATAATAATCTTAGTCATAAAAAAATTCTTACATAATAATATAAATAAATAGTCTTAGATTATAATAATATTTTCAGAGGAGAAGAATACTCAGAGTATTCTATCAGTATACTTTTAAGCTTCTATTCATTTTCTAACTTTACTTCTTTATGACCCGGTAATTGACGGTCGTTTAATCCCTCTTTCTTTCAAACTTGTTCCCCATCTTCCACATAAGTAACAATTCCTTTAATTTGGGCTGAAAGGGAGTAACGGAATTAATACTTCAAGATTGCAATACTCAGGAAACAAATTCCAAATGACGATTGGTATTATAATTTGAATACTCTTAACTCTTTTTTTCTAGTATTTGACTAAAGACTAAACTGCCCATGCAATTTTTCATTACATTTTTATCTGCCCTACACTCAAAATTTTCCCCGATAGCTAGCGTGGGATTTTTTTACTTCTAGCCCTGGTCCTGTACGCACCGAGGAAAGGTGTACCTACATAGCTCTCAGCACCGGACGCAGCTCCTGATCAAATCACTTTAAACAAATTGCGCCTGAGCAGCAACTCCGACCTAAAGATAACTTTAAATAAAACTTTTTGATCCAACGTTAACTTGACTCATTCACTCCAAACCCGGAAATCACTGGGAAAATAAGACACAACGGTATTTTTCCAAGATTACCGGTAACGCCACCACCAGTAGCGTGATCTTTACCCTCGTCGAGACTCGAAATGGGGAATGGAAGGCGTTTCCCTTACATTTATTTTTTTACATCGCCTTTCACCGATCGGGGGAGAGCCGCATTCGTCCGTTACAGGTGAGGTCGTGAACGGATAGACTCCGCTCTCCCATCACCCCCAGCAACTTCCCCATTATGATTACCTCCTCCTAACCCCATATCTCCCTCTCCTATCTCCCTCTCTCTCCCTCCCACTGCGGTTTTAGTATGCGTGATGGTATTCGAGCAGGGGGAGGGAGTCTGATTGTGAGTCATCGAAGCCCCCGTTCTCCACCCCCAACTCTCCCACCGACACGGCAGAAAATAAAAGGCTACGTCAAGCACACTCTGCACTGGCGAAGGCTCTCATGCAATCTTTCCCTTGACACCTCTTCCGCTTCATCTCGCTCCCCCCCTCTTCTCCCGTCATTAGCTCCCCTCCCCAGGAATCGGTCTCCCTTTCCACCTCCAACCATTCCTTACATGCCTTCATCACTCCCCCTTACCGCACGCACGCACCCACTCACACCCTTAATTCTTCCCTCCGCTACCCCTTTATCTACCCCGTCACCTTGTCCGATCAATCAATAAATCCGTCTATCAAATAAATGCCCTTCGATCAAGAAATTTTACATCGTCCAATTTCAGCCAACGATACCAAAACTCACTGAAATTGATTAAACCTAATCACGCAGACAATCGGCGGTGTCACCATTGCACTTATTTACGACGAACTTATGTAAAACTGTATCCTCATTTTAAGATACTTTATATCCTCACAACCAACCAGGTAGAGAGCAGTTTCAAGAATTACTTGTAAAATGGGGAAACCTATTCGGTCCTAATAAATATAACCACTTTCATTCAATTCGGCATGATTCATTTAAGTCATTTTAATCAATTTAGGGTGAGACTTTGTAGGGATTCCGCGCATACGGCGAGGAGAAATTCAAAGAGGCATCCGTCCACACCTTGACAGTTATGCGTCTCTCTAGATAATCGTTAGTTAAGTATTGTTGCTCAACACAATCCAGCAAGTCAATACTTTAACCAACTCTTCAAGATGAATTACAAAAATTCTTGAAAATTAATTCAGTAAAAAAATTGACTCTGGTGTGCATGTGAATCAGTTGAATTTAAACGTAGGTGCTCATTCCTCTAACTGGCACATAATATCTTCGAAACTGGATTCGCGGATAAGGCTGTTCCATTTTCCTCCATTGCGGGAGGGCCAATTGATTTTCCAAACACGAATCGGAATTGATTTTTGCCTCTCGTTTCCACGAAATACACTTTTACTGTTGGAATAACCCCAACTGTAGGTATTGTTTTTTTCCATTTCAGAGTATCACAAAATTTTATCATATGTCAGCCAACATTTATTATTTATCCAAAAATAAAATTTTCTCGGTCAGCAATGCAATAGCTATTTTTTTAAGTATTTGAATGTTTACGTCCGTTTTACATGTCTCACTATAAATTGGTAAGTTATTGCTGTTGGCATGTGGTTCTATTTAAATAAATTCCATTCCTTTATGTAATGCCCATTGACGGCGAAAACGGTAAAATACATTATAGTTTCCATACTTCAAATTTTATTCTGGAGCAAGAATAGAAACGACAAAAAGCTAAAAAAAATAACCCACGCAAAAAGGACAGCGAAAACCAAGCATTTCTTTCATCCTTCTTTGAATTATTAACTGCCTTGTCGAGGTTTCTTTTTCCTCACTCCTTCTAATGTTTTCCTGTCACTGCTTTCCCCTTATTCTATTTCCCTCCCATATATCTCAAATTTTACCACACGAAATAGTTTCTCCACGGAATGCCAATGTAGTTGAGAAAATAAAATTGTCTAGATACACCTCTACCTTCCCCAGGTTTTCACAGGAATAAAAGATCATAGCACAAGGGAAAGTAAAAAATCGTGTTAAAAAACAAAATGAATCAACCCGAAAGTTTCTTTTATTATGCAAGCGTAGAGGTCATTTCGAACTAAGCCATACGGCGTGTGAAATTCCCACATTCTGGAAGAGGGGGCCCAGTTCCTTGCCCTGCGCCACCTGCGGTTTCCGGGAAGTTCTGGCATTAGTGCAGAAAATCACACCACTTAGATTTTTTTCAATGGTTTCATTCAAATCGAGCATCGCCAGAATTTAACCTGGGAACCCTGTCAGTAGCCTTACGTCGTTCGGGATGCTATCACACTGCCTAGAAACATACAATTGGCATGGATATTATTAATTAAAAATACTAGTTTCAACTTCACTCTATTGCAAATGGGCGTATGAGGGTAGCTATGAGTGTAATCATGTACATCTTCATACATCTATAGGTCAGAGAATAGGGAAGTGAATAACTAACAATTTTTAATGATCTAATTCTAAATTTCAAGACGTAATTAGCGCTGGTACAAAGGATTTTGTCGTCAATAATATATGAATACGGCTAACTCTATCGCAGCATCACCACCGTTCAATTAGGTATTCCAAGATGTTTTGTTTTAAATATATTCATATCTCAACTGGAAATGAAAATTTTCCCCGCGTTCAACACGGCCGCAAGTCAATCTCTTCCTTTTATTTTAGTCAGTGCCTTAAAGATTTGTAGGCAAACATTTGAGTTGTTCTTTATTACTTGCATTGTACTGTAATCTAACAATAAGCTTTGGTACTCTAAGAATTTGGACCGGGATGTCTAAGGAATGAACAAGAATATCTCCAACGTGCACAGATCGGCAGCATTAGATAACTAAGCACGTGCAACGCAAGATGCCGAAATCCTTGCAGACCAGGGGCCATTCTTTGCTCACCTCTCCAAAATGCCTCCGTTGAGGCGCCATATCATCTCCTCTCTCCCTCCATCCTCTCCCACAGGGGCGATAATTTTTTCTCTGTATCTCGTATTCGAGAGTTAGTTTAATCGCCCAGCAACTCTTTCACCCCTACTCCCTCACGCGTGCCGGCATGCTCGCACACATAACAGCCATGCTCGGACACACTAACAAGCATTCGAAGCTTCCTTAAATAGGCCTTTGATGGATAACCCCGCCGCGCCGGGGTGTTCCTGCGGGGGTCAAAAATCTTTCGGCGCCGAGTAGTGAAAGAACAGCCGTTCTTCGTTAAGGGGAGATTATGGCTCGCGAAGGTTCCGGGAGTACGCCTCTCGCTCGCTGCTTCTTATTTCTGCTCTCCTCGCGGCCCCGAGAGAGCAGAAAGGGGTGGAGGAATGTGGTGTGTGCTCGTGTGTGTGTGTGCGCGCGAGCGAGCGTGTGAATGGCATGCGGGAGGATATGGGCTCGTGCGGCGCGTGTATTTGTGAGTGTGTGAAAAAAGCATGGGCATAAATCTTGTCAAGCGCCTCAAAGGATCCGAGGGGAAACCTCTCCCAAACGAATCTTCCGCCTGAGGAGAAATGTCGGTGGAAGTGTCGGTGATGTATCTCACCGCATCCGGTGGACTATTCTCGATGCAAACTCGAACGGAAGCCCTGTTTATAGGAAAAAGAGGGTTGTCGATTATATGACGATACTGCGAAAACCCATCCTTATGGAGCTTGGAAGTAGAAACATGTTTTTGTTATGGCTGGAAACCAGTTAAAAAAATCAAAGTTATGATTTTATAAAACAAAGTTATAGTGGTAAAATCATGACTATATACCCTGCAAAGATACGAATATATTCACCCAATACCCCGAAAAAATATCATATCGGTGAGGTAATAACTTACTACTACAAGTAGGTTCTAAGTTTAAATTAAATATACAGTACAGGCATTGCTTTACAGTATTTTGGTTACGTTTCTAGGGAGAGATACTTGAAACCGATATTTCACGGTTAGTGTATGTGTTATCCTAGAATAAGGAGATATAAATATATTTTATATTTTCTAATAGTTACAGGGGAAAATGCATATAGCGGAATTGAAGGGTGCCGAAATAATAATTCCACAATAATTTCCACCATTGGTAAGTTTCCTTCAAGTTTTATGCCACATACTGTTTTGAAGCACTGGATCAGGAAAAATGTACTACAATGAGAAAACGACCTGTTCAGCGTTTTACTGAATCATTATCAATATAAATTGTTTTCACATTAGTACAAACGTTACCGCGGGGAGGTCACCCTACGTAACTAGAATGAACAAATTAAGATCATGATGCAACTACAAAACAAATTATCAATTAATAATAAAAATTATGAAATTCACACATGTACTCGTCTTTACTGCAGCCTTACAACTTTTTTATACTAGGTAGGAGTTTTTAATAATAATGAACCAACGTTCATAAAAAAATAATCACTTTTTTGTATTGCTTAATTTTCATATTGCACATTGGCTAAATGCCAAATTGTAGCATTTATATTAATAATAATATTGAAACATATAAGCAATATGAAAGAAATTGAGCAATCAAAAGCCCTAGTTGCTGTAATTCATCAAACTAAAGGGGTTTCTTAACGGAGAAATGTTATATTCTATATTATATAATTTGTCCTTTCATTAAACTGCAGATTTTTTAATGATACAAACATTTCTAATCTTTTCAATTCCGTGGTTAACCTCTTTGTAGCTGTTCCCCTTTGTAGTTTCATTGTATTCTTCTTTTTTGTTTTGCTTAATTAAAATTGTGAAATTTCGTAAAAACATGTAATGAACTTGCTTCATTGGCTAAAAACTATTTCCTTAGAACTTTTTGACAACTTCCGCGAAAACCAGGTTCAGATACCTGCATGGTAATTTTTATATCGCAAGTTGGGACCGAGAAACGTTTCCGCAATAGACAAGCTACCGTCTCATACAGACTCCGTAATAGATATTTTTTGCTTAACTACGCAACCTCATCATTTATGTTGGTGATGTAGGTCGTTATACACCAAAACGTATTTGAACGCAGTGGACTTTTTAACCGTGTGATCCAAAATGCAAGTAAATATTTTACAGAAGGGTCCTTTGTCGTCACTTCATCAGGTTTTGCCATGAACGTTTTTATTCATAGATTGCCCTACTTAAAGTTTCTAAAATAGTATAACTGTTAAATGTTGGAGTTCACATATATAAAGCTCCTGAACAACGATGTGAGCTATTTATTATTTTACATTCCATGTCTCGTGAATTCCTTGAAGTTCTTAAGTGCTTACGACTGTTCCTCCTCCAGGGCATTGCATGCTATTTAGCTATTACGAGAGAATGTTGCGGAAGGAGAGGTATATCGGGTACGTGAGCAGTCTCCGATGAACCTTTGGGTCGGTGGACTTCGTAACTACTTTCGTGCTTAAGTTGCTATCGTCTCCAGATATGAGCAGTTCAAGAAAGAAACCATAGAAAAAATGCGTGGCCGTAAAGCCCGCATGAAAATAAACAGCACGATCGGTGTCACGGTGCATGCTGAAAATAGGGGTATAGAACTCACTGCTAGACAAATCAGTTTATTAATGTCTCATGCGAGCATAAAAAGGAAGTGGCAATAAACAATAATTATTGCCAAGGGTTTTTCAAGAAAGAATTATGCGACCTCATAATGCATAACGGCTATTTAACCTGATCTTTTAACATGTTAAAGAAAATCTTAATTTTTTCTGTCATCTTTCGTTTTCTCATTATTTTAAATGGGGAAATCATTATAACATGATAAGAAAACGAAGGATGAACGTAATCGAATCATTTACACCGACGGAGGTTATATGCTAAATTGTTCCAATCTGGAGGTGATGGCGTATTCTTTTCCCACCTGATTCCGCCATACCTTGTAAACCCCTACCCTCACCTTTGTTCCAAAGAATTCCCTAAGGGATGGTATAAAAATTACTTCCTCTTTCTTCCTCCTTATGTATCCGTAAATGTTTGCAACTATTTGGAAAGAGGAAGGTTTTCCAACGCAATTTACAGGTGCCGTGGGATAGTAAGGATTAGAGCTAGAACTGCTCACAACATCCCTGAGAGAAGTGGCGAGTGGCTATTGAGACGTGGAAGGCAAGGAGAGTTTGGTGGATGGGGGAGGAAGGCGGGAATGCTCTTTTGCCGTTCAAGCAATCCTCAATCGAGATGGACAGAGAAACGTCCCAACTGCAAATTCACATAATGAGGACTATCCTCATGTCTCCCATGGCTTAGCCGAGGCCTACGTGGACACCACGTACATGATGTTATCCACAGTCGTAGCCAGGAAGCGCCTTAGAGGGGTTTCACCCATAGGCATCAAGACTGATCCGCAACCCACACACTGGACAGTCGAGATAATATTGTACAAATATTTAAATAAAGTACTGACTACTTCTTCGACGCACCGTTCTGATATCCCTTATTTTTTTGTTTAAAAAATCCAATTTTACCTCTGGAAGGGGTGGGGGAAGATTAAGTGTTTGAATCAAATTTGCGGAATTCAAAATTTATCCCGTAATTATATAATTTTCCAACGGCGGAGTATTTGTGCATAATTATTGAATGCATGCATACGCATATAAATACACCATATATAATTATATAGAAAAACAAAATACAAGCACCTTTCCGTTAAGCGTGAGATAAAATCAATTCCTCTGCAATTCACAATGAATTTAAACACCCTCCAGCACGATTCGAAGCGATACACTCCTGCGTGTTACAAATGGAATTCGACTGAATACAAAAAAATGTTTTTTTTTTTAATTTTAATTGCATAATATTAATTTTAATATTTCACACAAACAGTTCACGTACATATTTCTCAACTAATAAATGACTGTGTCGCAAAGACTCTTTTTTTATGGAACTGTTAGCAAGGATACATTTTTCGCTCAAATACATCACCCGGGATTTTAACCCGGACTTCGATCATTAGCTGAACGCTCTAGCTACTGGGAGAGCACGTCCCCTTATGTGGGGCGTTTTTAAACCAAAGATCGGAAAAAAATCATCGAATATAAAGCAAAAGTCATGCTTCACTTTGGATTTAGTGAACAATTTCAATCTCCTTTTTCTTTTAAAAAATTCAAAAAAGGAAAGAAACGATATTTATGTAAGAGGTTTTCTCATTAATTTCTGTCATTAAGCCACTCAATAAACTCCTAATTACTATGATTCGTTGTGACGATTTTTTAAGTTAATATTCCTCTTAGTACTCACACCACTTCTACAAAATTAAACATGGAGTTAAAACACGCCATAGAATAACATAATTAAAATTTGCATTCTGCTTGCCATAAACTCTTAGGATCAAATTTTGAAGCTGTTTTTAGCACTGCATTTAATTTAGTTTGAAATATAATAAAAATTATAAACCTTATCGAGAAAAACAGTAATTAAGTAATTACAGCGAATTAAGGGGATTATATCGGTAGTACCTACTATTTAATCCGAGAGCAATAACTACTCATTCATTATGTTTTCTAATGGACATCGACCCTAATTATTTATCTTATAGCATCTATTTTATCAATCCTAGGTATTAAAGAAAAAATTATCCCTACTTATTCGAGGCATATTTTAAATTTATAGGTGAATATTAATTTCCTAAAAATAACGCCAGTTGAACTATGAAACCAGCTAACTCTGAACTTATTTGGTCTGAGAATTCTTAACCCATAATATGATAAAAAGAAGATTTATACCGACAGTAATTAATATCACAAAGTTAATAATCTCAAGTCACGATGTGTAAAGGTCAAACTTAAACCTCATCCACATCGAAAACTTTTAAATTCGATAAAAAACATACGGAATGTTAAATGCTTTTGTTATCAAATAAGGGAATAAAATAAATGTACGTAAAAACATAGGAATCTTTCCTCTCGTAGGTATACAGAGGAAAGGTTACCTTAAAAAGTGAAAGCTTGAGGATTAATTTCCTAAACGTATTTTTATGCTAATTTAATATTATTTCAAAGACTTCTCAACTTTCCGGTTCACGGGCCATAACCCATTTTAAAAAGCATTATTCGAGGAATGAATCTAAAAACACGCTTCCAACAGACTAATTTGCATTTTAAGTAGAAGTTTGGAAATAAGGATAGTAAATCAACCATAGAAGTTCGGGCAACATTTGATCACGACATTTTGCTGGTAACCAGTTTTCCTCTTAAGAATCCTATTAGCGTCCGCCCACATTCGGTGATCATTCAATTTTTTTTCAAAAAACACATGCTAAATACAACTATAGCCCTTGTTTAAAATGACTGAAACACTTAAGAAATACCACTCAATGAATACTCTGTAGCACATGAAGTACGAAAATATCCCCGGGGGGAAATTTGAAAAAGTGCACGGAAAAAACCGATTAGCATAATTGTCAATCAATTTATTCAAGTGTGTAAAAGTGGCTCTGGCGAACGAATGGCATTAAATAATCTCTTATGGAGTGCAATTAAAAATAATATTTTTTATTATTCCCCTTAATCTTATCACTTGCTTATTTTATTAAAAAAATATAAATAGCCCTGTAAAGTTGACCTTAATCGCAACGTTAGCCTTCTTTGGTTTCTAAAGTGTATTACGTTAGTGTAATGACTTCCCGAGAGATCATCTATTAAAATCCTCGGCAAAACTTAAATAATGTGTTAGTACAACTTACCTACATGAAAATATCACATTTTCTCAAATTCAAACTACTCATCTATATTATCGCATGATGGAAAAAAACTATATCCACTACGCTAAAGGAGTTTTGAATATCATTTCTCCCTGAAATATGAACAAGTTTTTACTCCTATTACAAACTAAAATTTTAGGATGTAGTTCACCAAAATGGCTCGGAAACTTGGTCGTTGAGGCTTGATGAAAAGCGTATGTTGGAGGCTT
>LYUA01000594.1:14904-28094 GCA_002093875.1 Calopteryx splendens | reverse complement strand
ATAAACAAGAGGCTAAGGCGAGAAACAAATAAGGCAAAAGAAAAATGGTGGAAAAAACACTGTGAGGACATAGAGATTTTATAGAGACAGGGAGAAATGGGTGCACTTTACATCAAGGTGAATCACTGTCAGTCAGAAAGGAAAAGCAGTGCACACTAACTGAGATAAGACAGGAAAATTACTAATAGAAGGAGAAGTAATACAAGTGAGGAGTAAAGAATACAGTGAAGAATTGAAGGTCACCTTAGATATCTTTCTGTATTACGGTAAAATAGAAATTGAAGAGAAATTAACTCTACAGTAAAGACATTATGCCAGTGATCTTGGGCATAGAAAGAGAAAATGATGTGGAAGCGAATAGCTTCGGTTTAAGCATACTAGAGAATGTTATGAGATGAAAGAAGGTTCTCAAGAGAAATTAAACGAAGGCAGGGAAAGTGGATTCAGAGTGATTCAGTGCTAAGTGGTAATGGTTTGTTGAAGATGCGATAGTGGGTAGAATGTTGGGTAATTGATGGAGAGGGAGGAAAAGATTAGGCATGCTAGATAGAATGAAGAGAGGCAGGAAGTATGCTGAAATGGAGATAGGGTTACTTTTGGAATGGGTTCATCCGAAACCTACCTTAACCGGTAGATTACCAATTATAACTATAATTTCACCTTAAAATTTATTATTGATACTACCGGTTTCGACGCATATGCGTCATCATCAGGTACCCTATTTTAATGTGAAAATATGCATAGTATAATTTACTCATTATCACGAATTTTCATAAAATTATACCAAAAACGATTAATTCAATGATATTCCTCCATTTACTTATTTAAAAAACAGAAACATAGACAGACCTCTACCCTACCCTCATTCACTGAATTTTCTCGTAATCAAAAACTAGCTCAATTGCTCTCACGCACCCAAAAACGTTAGGTGTATCCATTGTATTACAATCCTAAAAGCCCGATTTCAAGGCAAAATAAAAAATATTCCCCTTTAAACGTAATATTGAAGGACTTGAATTTTATTTTTAACAAAATGGCTCTAAGGATTTTGATAAAACTTTGCACAAGTAAGAAAGGCGAGTTATTTCGAAAATGTGTTTCAAGTGAGTTAAAAAACATTTTAAATTTCAAAACGTCAAACCGTTTGTGTGCGAAGCATCCGTTTTGAGATAAATAAAAAAAAATATAATATCTGCTTTTTTAATGAAACACATAATTTTATTTTACCGAGGCAAACGAACCGAAACGAAGGCAATGCCGAACGTAACCGAAGGCCATTTTCAGTCGTGGTGTTTTTACTTGAATAACGCGTTTCCACAAGTAATATAGTTCTTTGAGTGCCAAATCGAAATTTTGGCTAACTCCACATTCTTTTTTCTCCAAGAAGTATAATATTTAATAAAATTGGAAGTAACCATATATATCTTTCTGCATTACGGTAAAATACAAATCGACGAGAAATTAAGCATAAACCGCAGAATATAAATACCTACATGTAATTCTTTCTTTTCATTGTTTAACCCTAGAACATAATTCCTACCGTCTTTGAAAATCTATTTTTGTGCTCCGAGTTCCAACTGGGAGTTAAAGCTGAGCCAAGGAAGAATCAATAAGGTATATTAGCTTATGCTCATGGAGATCGAAAGAATTGGTTGACGATCTCGGTTTGAGATTGGATCGGATAGAATCGATTCGAGTGAGAGATCGGCTGAGGTGGATCGATTCTAATCAATTCAAGATTGGCTGAAAAAAGTAATCGATCTCCAGGAGAAGAAGATGACCGAGAGTTTCCGTCTCCACTTAGAGCTGGCATGCATAGGTGGGTTTTACGAAACCCACCTTATGCATGGATCCGGGAAAATAGCATTAGATCATAAAAGGATACGCATGGTTCGCTTCAAAGAATAAATGTTATAGTGGCTAAGAACGGTTTGCGTGCGAAAAAAAATCTCCCTGCAATAAAACAAACAATATCCCTATGAGTAATATCGGTACGGATTTTAATAATAAATATAATATAATAACTTCTCCAACGCTTTTTCCTCTTTTTCATGACTGCTACACTTTAAAAAGTTGTTATAAACGAATAGCAAAATAAGTCACGCCATGTAAACTACCAATGTTTTCCTATGGATAAGCACATTCATCAACCCGAAGTTTGTTGGTCTCAACAGGTGAATGTAGAGCTCACTTTGTACTTGCTCTATTACTTGTGATATTCGCACAGGGCGGGAGGGGCTCTTCCATATTTTCTTTTTGTCCTATGATGTTCTTTTAAATATAATTCTACTAGTACCACTAGTACTAAACTACTTTTTTTTAGTAGATAAAGGCACCGCTTGGATTTTGGATGGAATCTTCAAAAGCCTTTACCAGAATACGGTACCCAGGGCTCTAGGAGTAGCAGATGATCTCAATGGGCTACCATGGAGTCTACCTAAATGTAACTTGGTAGGTTTTCACGAGGTTCAGCATCGTTTAAGTTATAATAATTCACCCATTCGCTTTATGAACCCACTTCCACCACATAGAGATGCGATTGGCCTGGTTTTTCTTTCGAGCGCTCCAAATTCCTTTTCGTCCTCTACGCAGCCGCAAGAGACATCGGGATTCTTCCGAAACGCCTCCTTTATCCTTTCACTGTTCGGAAACTTCGGGGCGGGCGAACAGGCGCGGGTCTCAATCGTAAGCACAGCCACACCGCGCGCAGGGGACTCCGTCACCGTCCGACTCGCTTTCGTAGTTCACCACAGTTACACAAGGGCGCGGGCTGGTCGTCAAGCCACCGTTCGCCGTCTGAAACATTTGCGCCCAGCGCGCCGGTTTGCGAATCAGAAACGGCTGGAGTCACTCACTACAAGCAGCAGCAGGACATTGCAAAGTAGAAGAGGGAGAATCTTCGCCACTCTCCCAATATGTGATCTGCCGACAATATCTGATCTATCATTCTATGACAGAGTTACACAATTTTCTCATATGATCGTTCAGGTTAAGAGACAAAGTTGAAGGTTTGTAAATGTGTACATCAGAAATATTGATCTTAAGAAAAGATTTAACAAGAGCACTGCTCAAACTTTGCGTCTTTCGCATTGAACTCCACTTCATATTAACAGCTACTTCATAAACATCCAATAGATTCCTTTCAGGTAGGCAGGCCATGGCGGTATTTTCGTCATTTACCATACTCCTTTAAAAACCTGCATGGTTTAGCATAGCATTGGTAGGTTAACCTGTTTCACAGCTTATAATAAAGGGAAACAGTACTTAACCGAGGAATACCTTATTATTGAATAAAACGTTCGTTTGCTTGTTATTGATTAGATGAGTTGGATTGTTCCTTTGTTTGCACATTGCTAAACATGGGTTGGTCTGAAATATATATACTCTTGCTAATGGAGTGAAAAGTATGTTTTTGATAGATTGCATTTTTACTCATGACCAGAAAAAATAACCTTAACCTTACGTGTATCCTAACGACATCCATTTCCACCATTTTCTTTAATGCAAAAATGGACTAACGAAATTTGAATCCCCTTGTTATTTCTGATTCCTAAGCGTCAACAAAAGTCCGGAAAAAATTTTAATACATTATTCATCATAATCATCAGCGTGATCAACAAACACCAGTAGATATCATCATCATAGATTTTAAATCCTATAATTGGTAGAGCCCCCATTATTCCCCATCCCATGCCAATATCTACATCAGGTCTTCCTTGCATTCCTTTTTACTTATCCTACATATTTATCCCTTAGTCTTCTCCGTGTGACTTTCACTGCTATTTTCCTTTCAAATACGTTACTGGAAATTTCGTTGTGCCTCATGGTGTGACCCAATCATTGTGAGTCAGTGTGATCAACATTCACCAATAGATAGATAGGTAAGTATCATATTACTATAAATATACAGGGTATCTATAGATGGTAGTGAATAGCTACATCTAAACCTTAAGAGGTTAATGTGTCGGTAGATTAAATAGTGAATTTGATTATATTAAGGCCCTTATATATTTTTATAAAGGACCTACATCTTAGCCCGCGAGCTACCGCATTGAAGTGTCGGAGGGATTGTTAGGTGTGTGTGTGGGTAATTGGTGTTTTTTATAATATTTGGTAATATTTTGTGTTCGGGTAGTTCAAATTATATGTGTATTTACCTGTGTGGGGTACTTTGGTAATATTCTATTTTCGGGTAGTTCAAATTATCGTGGCTCATGCTTTCATTTCTTGTGATTACAAGATGAGCATGAGAAATATGGATTCCTTTTGGATGGAAGTCATTTTCTCTTACACATCTTGCTATGTCACACTTAACAATTTAATGCGGGCTAGAGATATTCCCATTGCTTCAGAACTAAACTCATGGTGTTTTTGTTTCTCTAGTAGAATGAGTAATGCAAATAGTGAGTAGTACTGAGAAATATGATATAGATAGTCACTTCAAAACATGTAAAAACGATTGAGAGTTGAAATGAACTCTTTATTCATATTAAATATAGTTACTATTCATTATTATTAATTTCGTTTCCCATATGAGATTTCCACTCATAAAACACTAATATTAATACATTTCTTCACGATCAGTCCTATTTCAATCTCTTTGTGATATGAAATAACTCGTGTGTATTTTTATCAATTTCAGTTTTGAAAATGACCTTTCACTGCTTACGATTGAAGATGCGATAGTAAGCAGTAGTCTATCTGTGTACCATGCATGCCGTTGGAATGACATCCCTCCCAAACTGCAATAATGACTCCATGGCGTCTTAAGGGTGAGAGAGGGACTGAACTCCCAGCGGTTCGAAAGAGCGTCACAAAGTCAATAATTTCAACGTGCAACTGAATCGATATCACAACATAGTTATAAGAAATAATTCTCAAATATTTTTTTTAACTTTCAATAACGTCAGGGGCGTAGTAGTCTAGTGGGTCGAGCGCTAGGTTTCTAACTGAAGGGCCCGGGTTCCATTCTGGGTGACGCCCCTTGGCACCCACCCTTAGCTTCAGCCTAGCTGTGTGATTCTTCAGGTACCAGGTCTTCCTGGAAAACCGTAGGCAGAACAAGGAAAGGATCTGACCCACCTAACCTGATGTAAGAATTTCATTCGCTGTTGGGTTTAGTAATGGATGAGCTTTACCCTCTCTAAGATGAAAAAATTGATTACCTTGTATATTTTAAAAGAAAAAACGGGATCTATGGGATAGATTTCGGAAGCGATCCTGCCTCGAATTTGGTTTCCCTAAAAAAAATTCTTTCCAGCAGGTTTACAAACCTATAACGTTGTACCATAGAGTAAAGGGTCTTTACTCTATGGTTGTACTCATCGTGGTTTAATTTTACAGCATCGTGTAGGGAACTCCAATCTAATATCACGCTGTCTTTTCATTGTCCAATGATAATTTCGTAGATGATGACAAAAATGAAAAAGTTTTTTAAAATATTTAAAAAATATATAAAAATAAGAGATTTGGACCTCACTTTTAAGAACACACACAGCTCACAATTTACGAACACGACTTTTGGTTGAACATCAGAAGTTATTGATTGAATTCCTCTCCACACTGCAGCCGTAACTGCCACGTTATCATGTGCTTGAATACGACAGCCTGATGGAAATATTCTTTTCCATTTTTTCCAGAATTTAAGCGACTAAACAGACTGTAAATTTCTTGTTGTTTAGAAGAAATAACTTCCCATTTTTTCTGCTTTTCCATTGTCATCAACATGAAATTAAAGTAAATTTTCGAAAACTAGAGTGCCATGGGTAACATTTAGAGTTGAATTAGGCTAAATATTTTGAATCCTTAATTTCGTAACTTAATATTTTAAAACATTTTCAACAATATTAATAATATCATTTTGACTCCTGCTGACTAATAAGTGACATGTTTTGGTTTCTCTTTCCCATCGTACAAGTCTTCTGATAATAATCAATCGTATTTGGTAAAAGTCTGACTCCTAAAAACTTAATGAATCTTCATTGATTGCCTCCTCTGACTCCATAAAACTAGATATTCCTTCTCCTCGAATACCGCGAAAAGTCAGATTATTTTTTTCCATAAACTATATTACCATGATAACATAATACAACGTCCAAAATTTTTTCAGAATAGAATTACATTTTTTCAATACGAAGTTGTGCTATTACCTCTAATAAGCTCCATGAGAAGAAATTTTCTCAGCAGCAGATAATCTCGGAGTTCACCTTCTACAAGTAGAAAAATCATCCTAGCTAAAGTTTGACATTGAAGGCCATTCCTCATTTCAAATATTTTTAAAAAATCAGTGTGTTCGATATAGAGAGCACAGCAATCATTCCCTCTCCATAAATTCTCCGATTACGAAACCTTTCTCAAACCACTCCTTGAATAAAGAATTTCCAAACTTCCCAGCAAATGGACAGAAATTATTTTGGGATCTTCGCCCTACTGTAGAATAGATTCAAAAAATGATTGGGAATGTAGCACTCGTTTTAATTTCCAAAGAGAAAGCAAGAAAACCAAGGACGATGTTTTTTGACTTTATATGAGACTAGCATAATACCTACACTTTGCAACTGGTTTAGACTACTTTTCATTGAGAATATTTTTAAATCCTGGGTACAGTGCTGTAGGTGCCATTATTTTAATTGTAGCACAGCCACTGGACCAGCCAGATATCCTTTACTAATGTTGTAGATGAAATGTCCACTTAGGTGATTGGAATACCCCGCGACACGTAAGTGGTACATTGCATTAACCTGAGACAGATAACTGTACTTATCACGTTTTGTGGTTAGTAACTACCGAGAAAATATGTAAATAATTGTATTTAAAGGCACCATGATTTCAAAATTATAAAATAAAAACCAAGGTTGATGAGTGGACGTTAAATTCTCAAGTTATGAGTAACAAAGTAACCCGTTAATAGCTATAGAAATAAAAAGCCAACAAGAAACAAGTAAAGTTGAGCAGAAGTATAAATTTGTATAACTAGCCATTCCGTCAACCAACTCAAAAACAAAATTGTAACAAAAAGGAAAACTCGCCGTCATAGAAGAGCAATCAGCATTTGCAATCATTCAATCAGCAAAAATTTCTCGATATCTAGACGAAAGATAATATAGACTATGCACATACTCTAGTCACCAAAGAATCAACCAAAAATCATAAACCCATTCATCACTACTATCCTCTCCATTGATCATCTTACAGTACCTGGTTCCTATCAAGTTTTTTCTTCTGATCTATAGAAAATAAATCTGACTTTCTCCACCCCCAATGTTATAAGCTACATAATTTCCATTTTTCTTGAAGACGGTATTGAGTATTAAAGTGCAAAAAGCCACTGCATAGTCCACCACTCGTTCTCCATCCTTATTTCTCTCTTCTACTCAGAAGCAACCTTCAACTCCATCTCAACTTCTTCCTTCTCTCAAATGTCCATTTAAATCTCCTCCGTTGTTCACTCTCTCGCTCACGGGCAATGAACTTATTTCCTGGTCCATCTCCTCCTCATCTTCAAAACCAGTTGAGGCACAATAACATTTACAACCACCTCACCCACTTCTATCCTAATTTAAACCTCATGACTCAGTCACTTTTTATGCTCACCTTCAAGAGATTACCGTTCACTCCGCTCGCTAACACAATACCTACACCATTTCTTCCTTATCGGTTTGCGCTCCTGGTCAAAAGTGTGTGACAAAAACTTGGTCGTCAATATTTCCTCATCAATAAAATGTTTCTCTGCCTATATATTTCTCTTTATCTTTGTATCAAGTGCCTGTCAACCAAATGTGTTAGCTTTTTCCTTAATTCTCTAATAATATTTAGCCCTCTTTGCCTCCTCATTTCCAATAGTTTTTAACCCAATAAGCAATTTTTTTAATCCAATAAGTATTTTCTAATCCATGGATTCGTTACCTATCGAGATGTACTCCCTTGACTATTTTTCTAATATATTGTCGATAATTTGATTTCATTCGGGATTTCATCAAAATTGCGGGAAGTATCCGACAGTAGCTTTAATGGAATGAACCACTACTGTGCATACACACATGAAAAAGTTCAATGTAAAAATAATTCGCCTGAACAGGACCTCGAACTCGGATCCGTGGATTTCCGGTCGAATACTTTATCCAATTAAGCTACTCAGGAGTCCTCTTAATCTATGTATTTCGAAGAGCTTTAAAGGAACAAGATCGGAAATCTAGGGATCCGGGTCCTAATTCCGGATCAGGATAATGATATTTAAATTGTAAACCTTAAAAATCGCGTTATAACACTATTAATTCAATATTTCTAGCGAAATGCGCTTAACCATTAGCATAGTAAGATTAGTTGGTTTAATCGGCCGTCTAAACCACCTTTGTTAAATAGTATTTTCTATTTGTGTGAACCGCAAAGGTTATTTTTATTTTAGCACTACCCAGGTGTCGACCATAGAGAGTTTCTGTAGTGCAACTGAAGTAAGAACAACTGTTGTTATCTTTATGAAGAATAAGGTTACTTGATTCTTTAGACACATTTTTGATCAATTCCCACTATCTTAGCTCAGATAATTAGAAGCAATTTAAAAGAGCAAGCAAAAAAAAGTCAGAAATAAATTCAATAAAAGGCGATTTTAATATTTATCCATTGGTTTTAAAAATATAATACGGTTTGCATGAAACGAATATAGGTTTTCCCCTGGTGCCTCTGAAATGTGCTATCTAAAGACACTATACAGGAAATATTTTTTAAGTGCAAAAGGAAGATAGCAAAGTTGGTTTTACTGAAATAATTTGCAAAATGATGATACCTTGAATTTTATTAACATGGATATTAATTAATATGAGTCAATTACCATGAATTCGGCCGCATATTTGTATCCTATTGTCTACGCAACAAAATATCTCTCTTCTCTCTCTGCTTGAATGAAACTTCATCACTGAAGATCGAAAGTCTACCTGCAAAACAAACGAAATGTGGTAAGTTGAGAATTACTTAACTGTAAGGAATGAAAGGCCCTAATCTAATGCGCATGGGATCGACATATTTATTTATGTAGTTAAAGTTGCAGGCACTGAGGAGCGAAGAATGCAATAGTATGAAAAACTGATAAATATTTGTGCAACCCCCATTCCTTTTCACATCACTTCACCACGACAGTCTTAATCGTGTTATGCATGCTGGAAAAAAGAAATATTTAAAGCAGTTTGTCATATTTCTGCAAATTGTAGTTTTATTCTTAATTAATTGTAGAAAATGCTTTGCATTGGGCTGAATTTGAAGAAACAGGAATACCAATTCAAGATACATTCGTGATTGGTAAATTTTTGGTTGGATACACCATGAATCAAATAATTAATTTCAAGTGTCAATTTATTTCTCATTAAATAAATGGAGTAGAAGAGATTTTTTTACATTGCTTATAAAAAATAATTTTTTTCAGTAAAAATGGAATACGAATGTTTCGAGTGAACTCTTTTAGCTACATGTTTTCGAAACATCTGCAGCTATAGTTCTGACGAGATGTATAAAGTAATACCTCGTTCAACCATAGTAAAGTTCACCAGAAGTATCATCAAACTTTTGTTTTGAATTATTTTCATTTATTTTAAGGAGGTTTATTGAAGTAATTTTAATAAAATGAGTTAGGCATGAGATTGCATTAAATGAGATATTTTTTCAAGATGAAATGATCCTCAATCTACTTCAAACATAATTCCCTACGCTGACCGACAGCAACGTGTAACTGTCTTGGAAGACAACAATGATGGATGCACTGATGATGGAGGAACTCTTTTAATTACTGATGCCATATTAAAGGAGCTTTATCAATGGCCAAAGAATAAACATCCTCTGATTTTCCTTTAAAATACATATAATCTATATTTTTCGACTTTTCGACTGACCAATTGAAATATATATCTTTTATTACATCATTATGTACGATCTCTAATTTTCTAAGCGACAAGCCACATCAGGATTTTTAGTGGGGCTCATCCAATTGTTCTCTGCGTATTTCACCGAAGTATCATTTCCAGAAAGGCATGATCTGAAGGCTGTCGTTCTTTTTCCCGTAAAAGTACTTTCCCGTCCAAGTACTTTTACCGCAACCTAACTATACCTATATTCACCTAGGAGTACACCAGTGAAACCCAGTCAGGTGACGTTAAGAGATTGCGCAGAAATAATAGCGACAGGTTCAAGAAAAGAAGAATAACCCTCCGCGAACGAACGAAGAAAGAAGAGAAGGACGTGAGCTCAGATAAAGGAAAAGAAATGGATACAGTAGTCCGGATGGATTGAACAGTCAAGATAAGGGAAGAGATGGATGGAATTAGAGCGAGAACAATGATCCCGTTCAAAGAGCGAAAGCGGGAGGTGGGGAAGAGAGAAAAGAGATGCATTGCGGGAACGTGTGGGAAGAACCGTTGGGGAAGGAAAAAGTTGTCGAGTACTGTAGGTGATAATCGTTGGAACGTCTTACCACTAGGCGAAATGCTATAGTTACCTGTTGCCTAGATATATAGTTAAGAAGTAATAACAGGGGAAAAAATTATAAAATTTTACATTTCCGCGTCAAGAAACCTCTTTGATATTATGTATTAGAAAACAAAAGTAAGTTCTAGAAAAATTGAATATTTTATGCAAAAACGGCAAATACACATATGGGTAATATGTGCATTTGTCGTTTGCCTCAATTTCAATTCAAAAAACCTTATTTTCCAACGTTTTTTTTCCGTTTCGTTTTCGTTCGGTAATTATCTTCCATTTCCTGCACAATGTGGAAGGAAGAAATCTTTCCTCTTCCTCAAAATATATTTTACTTGTGAACGGTTTCGATAGAGCATACCATCTTCAGGGAATTTCTAAACATTTTGTCCAATCCTTTCACTAAATTGTAAAAAATCTACCAAAAAAAGATACGCTTTATTAAAGCCGGCCGCAAATCAAATATATCTTGTGGAACAAAAAAGTTTTATTCTTTTCATATCATGAAGGAGTTCCACTAAGTGACACGTTACAACACTATATTTCCTATACCGTTTATGTTTCAATAAATTCCGCTTGGTCATATTAAGCACCTTAAACCGTAAGCACCCAAATTTTGGAAAATAAGGTTTGTGAAAATGAAATGAAACCAGACATGAAAAGTATTTTAGTACTGTGAGAATTATGAATTAGTGTCCAAAAACATTTCGTTGAAAATAAATGTCGATGAAAATTAAAAAAAATACGTAGATAAGTAATTCAAATTTGCTTGCCTTTATTGAAAATGAAAAATAGTTTTTCATTAAAAACTGCACAAGCTACCTGGGGTGCATTGAAATTTATTTTGAGGTAGTTCTAAGAGTAAACTTGAGTTTTACCTAAGACATGATAAGTATCTAATATCATAAAAAGAAAGTAAAGGTTTGATCACTAAGTGGAAAAATTGATTAAAATGGAGCCATGACCGATTATGACAGAATATAGGAATAATGGAATTATATTAAATTAGGAATAGTAAAAAGGAGAAATGAAGTTAATTACAACAAAGATAGATATGATTTTAAAATACATGTCATAGATGGAAAATCAACAGCTAAATTTAAATTGGGGAGATAATGAGGTCTTCTCTGCCACATGTTTATCATGCACTGAACTATCAGTAAGCCATCAATTGCTACCAAAAGGAAAAATAACAGGGGTCAGAGATACAGTAAAGCCTAATGAAATGAAAAAACGGAAACAATTACTTTCAGGAAAGAATGGTGTAAGATATTATTACGTGGAGGTGCAAATCATTCATGCTTGGAAAGTTTTAACACTCTAGGGAGTATTGTGTGAGAAGCTACTTCAGTGGAAAAAATTAACATTCAAAACATTCCGACCCCCTGAATGGTAGATTTATAATTGAATTTGAAAACAGAGTAGGAAAAATAATTGGATCCTCCAATTTTGTAGTCTTCAATTCAAGCAAAAATTACGTTTTAATAATTTAATATTTAAGTCTTTATTGTAGCTTGAGATCCTTAATTTTTATTTAAAAATGATGAATTTTACACCAATTACTTGAGCTTCACTGAGTAAATCATTTTCTTGCGCAAAACAATTCAAATTAATAACCAAAATATTTCTCCTTTTTCAGTCTCATACTGGTCCCGCAAATGCTGAGGAGAACTTATAATGAAAAAATGTTTTCATAATATTAAAAATACATCTTTTCGGTAAATGTGCATTATATCTGCAAATCATAAATAAGGACCTATGTTTACATTCAAAACACGATTACCGTTGGTATAAAAAAATATAAGTAATCCAAATAGACCTAGATATAGAATTAACCTTTTAAGAAATTCGCTCATCTCAAGTTATTTATGTTGATAGATCAACAACCCTTTACTAGAGTGAGTTTTCCAGGAAATAGCTTTCCTTACATGCTTTTCGAAAAATCAGCATTTTATGCATGCCGGCATAAATCCAAATTAGATATCGGCGCTTCAGTTACAAAATCCGATTAGTAAAATGCAGAGAACGCCAATATTTCCCTTTTATAACATTCGACAAGCGATGATTGCCGTCAAAATATTTTTTTTCCGTAGACTCGGGTAATCCAGGAAATTGAAGGAACACACGTATTCTTTCCATAGTCTTCCACGACGAACGGAATTTGTTACGGAACACTCACCATAACCACGGGGACGTAATGGAGGGAAGGGGGAGTGACAGCTCGGGGGTATGGGAAAAAATGAATAATAATCGAATTGTTTCATTTATCCTTGCATTGCAAAACTCGCCCGCTGCCCTTGCACGATTTCCTATGCACCCCTCGTGCGTGAGCATTCCCTCCACCTCTCACCCCCTCCATTCGGTTACCCTTTTTACCTTGCTCCCCTCACTCACCCCCCTTTTTTCCAGCCAAAAACCTCCCTCCTGCGCCGATTAGCCATCCTCTGTTTTCATTTCGCATCTCACTCTATATGTCGATCCAATTTGCTTTTTTCCCCTCCCCACCTCTCCGCTCCCATACTTCTCCTATTCCCGCAATTTCTCACCGGTCTGAGAGGATGAAGGAAAATAACGCTCCGCCTCCCATCCCACCAAGACCCTGGCGGGAGATTACGCCGGAATTTTTTTCGCGCGGTGGGCACGGGAGCCAAACGGGAGGGGATCTGTGCGGCCGAAGGGGATGTGAGGGAGGGGGCGATGAGGGGACGGACGGCGAGGGGCAGGTAGGT
>LYUA01000593.1:653824-666826 GCA_002093875.1 Calopteryx splendens | reverse complement strand
TATATATATATATATATACACACATATATTACACATTTACACACATATCAGTGTCGCAATAGAGTCACGCATCGGCGGGAAAAATCCCTTTATTACGCCCTAAAGAATTTTTATTAAGGGAATATCAGAGGCACGTGTTGGGCTTAAATCGGCCAATTTCCCATAAAAAATTATATTTAATTTTGCGAAAATGGCACATTCCTTTTACCCGCGCCTCAACACTCCAGGAAAATTCAAGCACCGTCGGAGGGTTGACGTAAAGCCTCTTTCCCTTCTGTTTCGGATGTTGCCGTTGCGTGTGATTATGGCCATCCTCCCATTGATCGAATCTCGTAAGCGCTTATCTTCTTCAAAGGGATTCCCATCATTTTTCGTCATTTCGCGAAATAAAGCTGACATGAATGCGGGCGGGTGGACCTTTAGCCCTTGAACTGCCTTTGCGTGCAAGCGGATGGTCCTGAAAGCGTATCATGGTAGGAAGGTGACCCAAGACAGAAGGGTGGATTTAAATGGCAGCCAGCATTCATAAAACTCCTTTACCAGAGAAAAATATTTTGATCCTTTTGACCTTTTGAGTGCTTTAGTTGCTGTCAACATTTAAATGATTGTAATACGCATTTACACGAAATGGTGTGAATAGAAAAAAAATCACTTATCTGACAGTGGATGCTGCAAATAAAAGGTACGGTATATACTAACTGTAAGTAAAATAAATAGCCGTCGTGAGGGAATGCTTGAGTGGACGTAACTTTGTGAAATGTTTTTCATGCATATTTAAGTCATTGACATGGATTTTCGAATTGATTTAATTATAAAATCAATCCGAAATTTTGTTTTATTTGGAAAACAATGTGCATTTTATTTTTAAACCAAGGTTGACGCTAAACAAAGTAATTTTATTTGACAGATATGGACTATCATAAAATATTTAAATTCAATTAGCGGTTGTAAAGGCCTTAAATTTAGAGCTTAGGGGATGTAAAACGTATGAATTTAATAGTTAAATATTATCGGAGTAGCTTGATAAAAAATTACAGCATTAGACAAGAAATAGAGACATTTTTTATTTTGCTTTTGATTTAATTTTTTCATAACTTGTTTTTAAAACCCATAATTATTTACCTAAACGAGTGGTTTCCTTGTAATTAAATTAGTTATATTATCTCAATTACAAATATAATGTATTTTTAAAAGTCGGCAATGTTTTTTAATTAAACAGTTCATTTGCCATCAGAATTTGCTTTATGGCGGAGAAGAAAGTTAGTTCTGCGTAATTCTGAGCATACAGAAAATTATCAATATCACACTATTCACATGAAAAAGCCAGACTACGACATTTGCAACATTAACCTCCGTAGCTACCATTTTACTCAAGAGTGAAGTTTTGGGTATGCTCGCGTTATTTTTCACTAGAAAATTATTCCATAATGAAAACACCTGAAACTCTTATACACACCCATAGCTGAACGTGAAGTAAAATAAAATATTCCTTCTTTAGTTTTATTCCACACATAAATTTTCATGTCAACCATGGTTTTAATAGTTCATTTCCGTTATCTGGGCAAACGTTTTTGTTTGCTCCTATTGGAATGGAAAAGGTCGTTAGACAAGGATGATGCTTGCCAGCAACCCTATTTAAGAAAGAGATTATTAAAATTGAGAAAGAGATTAGTAAAATTGAGAAAGAGATTAGTAAAATGTTACACATGGAGTGTAATGCTGTATGGAGCGGACGGAGCGGATGGACTTTGCGTAAAGAAGGAGTAAAAAGAGTTGAAGTCTTCGAAATGTGGATCTAGAGGAGTATGGAAAATATATTAAATGGGAAGGTAGGGTGCGAAATAAGGAAGTATTGCAAAGAATTTTAGAAGAGAGACAATTGTTTGGGAGAATCAACAAAAGGAAAATGAAATGGTTCGGACATTTTATGAGAAATCCGTGCTTGGTGAGGACTGCAATGGAGGGAATGATAACAGGGAAGAGAGGAAGAGAAACAAGGAGGTAAAACGGGCGCAACAAAGATTGGATGAGGTACGATACTGGCGCACTACAAATGGGCATGGAGGTCAACCGTGAGAGAACCCGCCACGCGGTGGAACAACACTTGATGATGATGACTCGGAAAAATGCTAAGAAATACGATTTGCAAATTGTGGGACATTTTCACAAAGTAAAGCTCAAGTCAATATGAGAGTTGATACTACCCTTGAGATATTTATAGCTATTTTCATATGATTCGGTATCAATTATCAGCTTTAGAGTGTGGAGTAGTGTGTTTTTATAATTAGCTGTTGGTGTTGCAATGATTGACAAAATATGTACCAAAAAATAAAAGAAGAAAAAAGCAAAGAAGTTATAAGCTCTCGAGAAATTTTCTACAGAATAAACTCGAATAATGAACTGTTAAGCTCTGCTTCTGCAATTGCTCTACTCATTCCACCTTACTTCGTTCGTTCCTTCTTTTTATTCTCTATAGTTTTGCATAGGTGGGTGTGAGGAATATTTCAACTCCATGATTTTTCTCTCTTCCTTTTCCATAGCAATTTATATTTTATCCCCTTCACCAAATGGTATCAGAGAAGGCTCAAAGAACACTGTATCGTCGCCATTACTTATATCTTCACCACGACAATTCTAACACTGCTTAATTTGATTCTTTCACTTCTGATAAGAATATTGAAATATTATGTCCCGGGGTATCTCCCATGCGTATCTTCTGCGATGTCGTAGCGCGAAGAGTGTGTTCGTACCTAACGAACTGCTCCAGGCGCAGTGTTCCAAAGGTATTTCTCCTTTTGCGCTTCGTTTTCTCAGCCCAAATCGCTCTAGCCTGCTATCCTCTTTCCTCTCTCCAACCACTGCATTCCATCCACCCATTATAATTAGCTTCTCCCTTTCTTTCAGGACGCCGAGACTCTTCTTCTTTATCCTCTTCTGTGTTGGAATGTACTGTCGCTGTATCCTCTGCTCTCTTTCTCACCAGATCATAATATCCTGCCAACACGAATTGGCTTTTATCCCCTAATCTTCACCTATGTCATGCTAACTCTTGCTATCTCATGGTCGTTTCATGATTACACTAGGTTGTATTTGGAAGCCATCTCCCCCATAGCACTTTATTTCTGCTGGGATGCCTAAATCCAGCCAAACAATCTGTTATCGTCAAATTTTCCAGCTTCTCCTTCACTCTGCATGTTCCTCACTCTCCCATATCCTTGCCCTACAGGTATCCCTTTGAGGTTCTCGGATTATTTAATTGTATTCTTTGGCCTAAGATCCGCTCAGACAAATAATTCATTGAGAGGAATGCCATTAAGTCATATTTCTGAATGCAAGACTTAAGATTAGTTCAATGTTTTTCCTTTGACTGCTAAATCTCAGTACTGCGGCCGATTCCGTGCGCATTAATTTCACACAAGTGTGGAAGCTGAAAATGGACCGATCTACTTGATCGGCGTCACTAGCTATTGCTAGTGAAACTGCTACCTGCAACTAATGGGACAATGCAAATGAGTAACGGGAGCCATTTTTCTGGTGCTCTCGTTCCATTTAAAAAATCAGAAAATTGTTTTTTAAGTTCAAGGGCAAAATTTAAAGTTGCAATGACTTCAAATATGTGATTCCAAAAAATATAAGGAGACGGAATCCGAATCGGTCCAATACAGTTTCATATTTGGACTCACTACTCTGAGTCACTTCTGTCCTTTTTCAGTAAATATCGTTGTCAATTTCAGACTAGTTGAAATAAAGTTAATGCACCTAATAAATTTTGGATTTTTAAGGAATTTTTATTTAAATTTTCAAAATAGGTAGGTAGGATCATGTTCCTGTAAGTAACACTGCGAACAATTAAACATGGCATAACACTTATACCTCATTTTATTGCCACACTAGTGTGCTATGCATATTATTGAATGCCTAAACTATAGAACTTCGTGAAAAAACCTATAGCAGGCTTTACCAATCCTTTTAACCTCACGTACCGGTTTGAAAAGAATGTGGTGCATTGAAAATTATGCAAGAATAAACTAATAAATATTTATTCCATTACCACTAAACTAAATCGCTCTGGAACTCGACCAAATGATGGTGAAATGCTTTCACCAATGAGCATTAGTCGTTATCGTCATTATCTTGGGGAATTAGACAGCGGTTATTTTTATTGGCGTGCTAACGGGAGCTAATCGACGTGCTACCTGCGGAATGGGTGCCACCAGTTCGTCAATCCGATCTAAAAGATCATGCACCTTTTCATCAAACGGATCTTATTCATTTTATAGAACCAATGAAAACATATGATTGTATATCACTCCTAACATATAAATACAAATCAACAAACCACGGAAAGTATCCATTTTTGAAAGGCACCTATATAGTTTTCGTCGGAATGAATAGTTCGATAAAACTAAAGATGCGGACTCAAGTGGATCCCACTAAATAAATAAATAAAAACATGTTCTTATAATACGGAATCTATTATTTAGTTCGTCGGATTAAAAAAAACAGCAACGGAGGTGGAAGACCGATTGGCGGATGCTACCGATTTAGCGACATCTCGTTAAGAAAGGACTATAACCTGTAAAGGACTATGACTTTTTTCTTGTCGCCTCTGCTGAAAAAAACTCCCTGTGAATTTATGGAGGGTGAGAGAGCAGGGGTATATTTAAGAGTGAGAGAGAGAGTCAGACAGAAACCAAAAAAATGCCTCACTCTCTATATGCTTCAGTAGTTCCGCGATATTTTTTCAAGCTCGCTCAGTATTCTGTTGCATTGACAGGTGGACGGGGAGGGAAAAGTCTCTGCTCCCCGAGTGGACACATTGAAAACTCTTTCCTCACGACTGGGAATCCAATAATCAGGTTTAAATTCGGATTTTACGCAAACGTTAATGGGATGCATGCAATGCCATTGGAAAAGACAACAGAGAAATGAATGAGACCGCAAGAGATAAATAAAGCTGGAGAGGTGGGGGTTGCGTGGGGACCCATCGGAATAACAGCGCAAATAAAATCTTTTCCCAGTCACGTTACGACAGAGGCAACGTACTTTTCGAAGACCTAAAGAGAAAGGCAGCAGTACTGCTCCCTCAATTTCAATTGTGGCCTACCATAATCACTTACGATACCTCGCAGACACCCCTTACTACTTAATAAAAATGGTATGATTACCATGAAGCCCTCTGCAAATATTTCGACACTGGAAATAGTAAAAACAACTAATAATCTTGCGTATATGTGGTCTATAATTGAATATATTTTCAAATAAATGAATAACTAGAGTATTCTGCGATATGGACGCCTGAGAAGAGTACTTTTGGCTATTTAATGGGATTCAAGATATAATTTCCGACAACTAAGGACCAATTGCCGGAAACGGTAAAATCTAAAATCAGTTTTCCATCACCATCACATCACATCAGGATTCAAATAGCATAAACATGCGATTTTGTGAACGGTATATTCTTCATGTATTTACAATTAATTTAAATTTATTAGTGTTCATACACCGAATTAGATATATACTCTAAATTTCGATATGTTTATTAACATATTTTCTCATCTGTTTTTCGTTTCCCATTGCATTGATTCCATGGATGCTTCAACGAAATAAAAATGTAAATGATTGCTTTGGCTTAAAATAACCGATCACATGGTATTTTTTACCTTCCTTTTTAGTTCTTACCGTATTGAAAAATCTAATTTAATGCATGAAAGGTGTGAAAATTATATTTAATGGAAATGAAGGCTTTTAAGGCAAAAAATTCTATTGAAAAAATCTTGACAAGGTCACATGTCACAAGGCTGTCAAATTACTTTTATTTCCAAAAAATTCCATTCAAAGCTATATAAATGGAAAATTAAATTCGGTAAACGAGAACTGTCTATGTCTACGATAAACCAATTTCGATGAAAATCAATGTTTACTGAGAATCTTAATTCGATTTGGGTTTTCTATTCTTAAAACCAATGTAAACCGGGCCACTTAATCTACTTGTTTAAATCAATTCGTCATTGATTTAATTATGATAACGCAAACCGATTTCAGTGTCTTATTGAGAATAAGTCTCTAAAAAAATAAACACGAACTTGTGCCTTCACTCACTAAATAATAGCGCATTTTATTGTAAGCAGCACATGCTATTTTTCATTATTCAACATTTTGGTTACTGATAAAAAAAAAAGATTTCATGTCGTATGAACGCAATGAAGTCCTTAAAAACATATTTTGGTTCGATTAAACGCATTTTCTAAGTCACCAACTTAATGAATAGCCTGTAATTAATAACAATAAACTTTTACGCGACTTAGATAATTACTTTATTAAAGTAATTTCTCTCAACCACCATTTCGTCTTCATGTGAAAACTTAAAACCACTTTATTTAAAACCAATTAATAAATGTTGCAATTTCATGAATGACTCGTGAGGTGGAGCACGGTTGTATTTCCTTTAAATTTTGAATTTTTCGCACGATTATCAAGCTGATATTTACAAAGGAATTAAGGTCCTGCAATGAATATTTCTCATTCCGCACCGTATTTGGGCGTCGAAGGTTCGATTGTTCGATGAATCATTGGTCAACAAATGCTAATTTCGAGGACCATAGTTCACTGATGTTTTCGTGTCCACCACATACGCTATTAAAGACAAAAAGAGGCGCGAGCTTATAAAATTATCGTTTAAAACCAGCCTAAGTAGACAGGTCGACATGATATGGAACATCGTAATTATCGAAAGTTTGCCGAACGATATCACTCATTCCTTGACAAGGGGGAATGATGAACGGGCACGGACCCCAGGAGAGGGCTGGCTCTCCCTTTTGAATAAGTGAAGTTTACGAGACTCCAAACTGCACTTTTGGAGGCACTCCATGACTAGATAGGATTTCGGATTAAAACCTTAACATTTTATTATAAGGCAAATATTCCAGCAAGGTGGAATACACCACTTCAGTATTTTCCTTGCTTTCCTGGTTTCCTTTCCTTGTTTTCAGTGTTTCCTTTACACCACTTCGGTGTTTTCTTCGTGCAAATAAGTGAAAGTATCCGACCCTCAGAGGAATACTTTTTTAAAGAGACTAAGGCCCTGCCAGCGTGAGGCCCTAGGCGCGTCATCAATCAATCAATTACCTTTCGCAAAATCCGCCACTGTGGTGAAGTGGGAATGTGTTTAGATAAAATAGGTTTAAATTAGAATTTTTCCCGCGGATGAAAAGGAATTAGAATAATTGCCAAAGGTTAATAAGGCCAAATTCATTGACTTAGTAAACCACATTTCATATTAAGTGGTCCAGTTAATATCCCAAATTTTATTTTCTTTAATTGCAATACCTATTAGCAGTTCATCTTTCAGGCCTCGAGTACTACTTGATACATAGAATATACCAACAGCTTTAACAGCACTTGAATATGCTTGCATCACTTGGATTTTGCAATCTCTCCGATAGTCACCAACATTTGAGTAAAGTATAATTTTGACTGTGCCCATCTAAACAACCCCTGACACACAACCTAGTGGTGGCTTTCAGGGTACCATGATGTAATTGGCATTTTTTACCGTGGCTGAAGCATCACTTATTAGTATAAAGTATCTGCACTAATATTTGCTCACTAATCCATATACGCACATTAAAATGCACGTATTAATTGTTAGCAGCACGTACCTACTTCGAGCTAAACCGTAAATAACATAAAATCCTCATCCACATGTTATTCCGGTGGAAAATGACTGCTGAATGCACAGTTTACATTGTAACAGTTCTCTAAAAGGAATTCCACCTGGATTGTAACAGGTACACAAATGAAATGTGGTGGCGTCGAGGTAAAATGCTCGTAAATGAATTCTGATACCTAAGCGTAAATTTATTCTCTTCAGCGCCCAAATCTAATATTTTACATATTAATGGATGAAATTAATTAAGTTCAAGCGCGAGCGAGGGTAACGAACGGCGAATGCATTTATCGTTCGCATTAAATTACGATCAAATTAAAAACGATACAAAAATTTGGTTTTGGTTGTTAACAGACACGGAAGCGCCCACATATAATCTGGCCTGGCAATAAAAATTAATTCACGCCGTGGGCCCATCAACTAAGCACATTTGTGTGCTTTAGGGGGATGGGATTCCCTTTAGGGGGATGCCGAGAGAGAGAGGGATGGGGGGTGGGGGAAAGTGTGCCTGTGTGCGAGAGAGTGGCGGGGTGAGCCGCGCCATTATTTCTGCGATTGAAATATCGCATTCGCGCCCAGGCATTGCCCCTTAAAACAATACTCGCTGCAGGCGGACACTGGACGCTGGGGGTTCATGGGATAATGGGGCGTTAGTGGACGTCGGATAATGGGCCGCCACACGACCGGGAGTGGGTCTGTTTGATACCGGATGAGGTTGGAGCTCAGCAGACGGTGAGTTGGAACGGGGTGGGGAGCGGAGGATGGGTGCGGTTGATTTGCGGGGCTGCGGGATGGATGCGGAATACGTTTTTCGCCCTTGCGTGCGAGCGTCTGCGTTCAGGGTCGCGCGCGCGATGCATCGACTGCCATGTGCGATCCATGCCAATATGTATCGCATTGAGACTTAAAATTTGGGTTACGCGTCACGGCACTTTAAATTCCGTAGGAAAAAAAATAATAATCGAAGTGACGAAGATTTATGGATATGGAATCCATATGGGGACGTTAAGGGGATTCACATGGACATAAAGTATAATTCCAAATGAACTGTAGCAAAATTAATTTGACGTCCTGAAGCAAAACTCCTGCCAAGTCCTGCGCAATTAATTGCGAATGGAAATATGTATTCGATGTCTGATGCATGACAAATAGGAAAAGAAGTTGGAAATATCTTAAGAATGAAAGAAGCTCGAATTCATCGAGAGGATAGCGGGGGAATCCTCGAATGAAGAAGTTAGAGCGAGGAGCGATTTTTCATTAGTATTTGAGTGACGTCGAGCGTTTTGGAGCTTGCGCAAAAAGATCAAATTTATTAACTGAATAGCATACAGTATAAATCTTCCCACTACATTAAAAATACTTATGAACACACCTAAAGCGCCAAAAACATTGTGAATCATGGGGTTCGGAGCCACTGAAAGCTAGAAGTTTCTACTTATGTATTAGAATTAAACTAATAGATAAATGAAAACGCTATAAGTTTAATACTGACACAAAGGGAATAATTATAGCCCCACAGGCAATACATTAGCAGGCGAGATCACACCAATAAGGCAATAAGAGACAGCCAGACTGAGCCTGATATAAGGACTTCATTTTCCCTAGCACATTTCTTAATTACAGAAATATAAAAAACCAATGACAATTCCAATTGTCCAAAAATACAATTTATTTGGTGTTAAAAATCACACTTTGCCAAATAGTTGGTGATCGAGCAACCCCCACCACATGCCCTTGTGACGGCTTGCGGGGATGTAAATGAAATACGATACCGATAGGTCGACACTTTTTCCGTCTATTTACATTGCTGCGCGATGCTCAAGTTTCTGACATCGCGCAGCCCTCCCTGCGTGTGCGAGTCGCTCGACCACGGACTACGGCGAGGAAGGATGAAGAAGCCCACCGGGTGCGGCGGCCGAGAGAGGACTCGACGAGGACAGCGTTGCCGTTTTAGCGTCTCCGGCGCTAAGTTCGGCACTTTTCTTTTGTTTCGTTCTATTCCCTCGGGTGCTTCACGCTAGGGGGCGAATTGTTTTTCTCCATTTGGTGCTCTTGAACTCAAAAGTGCGTATCTAAGTGAAAAAATTAATACGGAGCAAAACCTTTCACGTCTCTGTGGAGCGGACGGTGAGGAAAGGAGGATGTAAGATGGGTGGAAGCTGTCGTATCATGCCGATGTGGTTTCTAAGACGGATGGAAAAGCGAACTGAGTGGAGAAGAACAAAAATAAATGTGCTAGATGGAGATGGAAAGGGAAGAAGGTAAGGGGCGATATCAGAAAACGTTGGACATGAAACTGGAAGACACTGGACTGAAATTGGTATTGATGGAATTGAGGTGGCTGGATTATTACTTTTCCTGGTGTTATTCCAATGAATATTAACTGAAATCTACCCACGAATCATTAAAAATTGGTAGGAAACTGAATGAATTATATAATTAATGTAAACAGATTATTCAATATGAAAATAAGAATGAATTCATTCCCTGTTCTGTACAAATTGCAACCATTTAATTGCAGTATAGCGCATTTAATGTATTTAATCCATGATTTTCGGAGCTATTACGCCGGTAGAAACCCTTACGGTACCTAAAAGGTATTTGGATGTTGTTAGCTAGAGAAATAAGAGAGTTTTTCTTTATTCCTCAACCTTTCCAATTTATATGCCATTGAATAGGTCCATGGTGAAACGGCACCAGAGACATGGAGAGGACTACGGATGCGGGGATCTGATTAAGCTAATCATGTTTACGAACGACCAAGTTATAGTTAACCAGCAGCAAGGGATTGCAGGTTTGTTGGGCGACTTGTAGGGATCAGCGTCAGAGGTATGGGCTGGAGATTAATCACAATAAAGCGAAAGTAAATATACTTTCAAGGAAAAGGAAAGCTAAGTTTAAGATAAGAAGTCTATAAATTAGAGCAGGTGGCATTTAAGAAAACGTTTGGACGAATGTGGATATAAAAGTAAAGAAATTAGAAAAAGGCTTTTTTTTGGACCAGAAGCATTAAAAAATAACAGGGAGTCTTGAGTACTAAAGGTGAAAATGAAATAATACTGAAGACTTTGATTCGGAGTTGGTTGGTTGTATGGCTCCTAATACTTTACTTCAAGGAAAAAAATTAGTTTGGAGACTTTGAAAGGCCTCGATAATTTTTGTCGTCCTTGCTAACTAACCTGATGCCTTGCTGCGGCCTTCCGAAACGAAAAGAGAGCACTCATATGACCTTCAATGCCAATAAGAATACTCGGCTACAAAACAGTTTATATCTTGATGACAAAGAAAAAATTCAATTAACTTCAAAACGGATGTGTTTAGAATAACAAAGATCACATGATTTAAATACGACAACTACATATAATCGCAATTTGGAACATTTTAAGTTGTGGCTTAGTTGTCGTCGAATCATGAAATCAACAATATTAAAGATATATTTGGCATATTTATTATCAGTTATAAACCCAATTGTTAAAATGACGTTTCAATCTGTTTGCTAGCTATTGATTTAATTATGAAAAAAATGCCCTCCTTAAAATATTTTATTTTTGCAGTTCTATCTTAAAGTCCATTTTTCATACAAATGTAACCAAAGGAAATGAATGCATGAAATTCTGAAATATTCGCTCTCAGCAGGCCAGATTTTCCAAAGTTTCGCTGAAAATGCTGGATGAACTAGATTTTTAAAAAAGTTCGTGAAGAGTTGTATACTATATATCACACTGGGTGTTGCGTGCTTACATTCAGGGAATGAAATCTTAATTTCGAAAACATATCTATCCATCGTTTGGTTTAAAGTATAAGACACGTCCTTCTATAGCCGCGGGAATCAAGGAACAGCTCACTAGGTCTGTTGATTTGGAGAAGAAATGTTTGTATCCGACTCAGACTCCAGTAGTTTTACGAGTAAGTGTGACTTGGGCTTCATTAAATGCTAATTACATCGCATATGATGTTGGAGGGGCATGATGAGTGTCTCAATAAGGTATCAAACTGGTTTTACAACCTCAAATTGAATTGGAAAAAATTATTATAATCGATAATCTATAGGTAAAATTCAGGGCATTGAGCATCCCGAAAAACAATAAGTTCAAGTTGTGGACATCGAAATAAATTCTTCGTGACGTAAAATCCTTTTCCCTCACACGATTTTCTCCTCCACAGCCAAAAAGCCTATTTCCTTCTTTACTCCTCCCCGTTTGTGTCAAAATCACTCGAGCATACATTGCGACCACATAAAACTTCATTATAGATTTTCTATAGTTCTTCCATTGGGAAAATCACACGGTCTGACATAGCCTAAAAAATAACTGAAAATGACGAAGGAAATCATCTTCGTATTTAGTAATATTATGCAATAAACTCCATATTTCAAGATTCAAGAGTTACTTCCTGCATCCCCGTGAGTTAGTTCCGTAATGCACTTTATGCAGGAACGTATAACTAATTTTCTCCAGACATTTTATCAACAGAATTAGGATAAAAACGTTTCTTGCGGTGAGTGGGTATGGACAATGCCTCTGAAATTAACATATATAACCTCGAATGCCCACGAGAAAATTTCCCAACTTTTGATGAGAAATATCAACTATTAAATTGACGTACAAAAGACAAAGTCGATTAAGAAAAAAAATCTTTTAACTAATTATTTGAGTACAATCTTAAGCCATTGAAAGTTGTGCCGTCAGCGTGGCTAAATGGAAGGTGCGTTTGGCTAAGATTATTAAATGATTTTTTAGTACGCCTAAATGATCCTATCCATGGTCAATTCATTTTCCTTCATTTTTTTATTTGAATTTGAACGATTCTTCTCTCTAAACTATTTAATCAAATCTTATTATGACTGCATATATTTGTGAAACCAAATGTTTGAGCCAGATCAAGAAGATGAACACGCGAGCCTGTTTCTCAACACAAAAAAAAGACGTCCATATCCATCGACGTGCTGATTCATAACGAACACATTTTCAACTCAAATAATTTACTAACCGCTGGTGTCAACGTGAGCTAAAAATATTTCTGGGTGTGGGACATTGGGGGAGGGAGGGAGAAAGATGAAGGGGGAAAGATAAGATAAGGGAGGAAAAAAGAAATAGGGGGAGACGGAGTATGTGTATGGCTTCGATGAAATGAATCCAATTCTCGATTAATTCACCTCACGCCGTCTGGGTGCGAGAGAAAACGACTCGACGCGGCTCCGAGGCTCCCCGCGACGACCGTCAATTCATTAAACCCACTCCCACGCGCGCTCGCGATTCCAATAGCTGGGGAGGGGAGAGATCGACGTCGAGGGTGCGATGCAAGGAGGAAAGCATCTCACGAGACAACCACTC